>CAMOHE010047374.1:75695-94901 GCA_946598075.1 Artocarpus hirsutus
TATATATATATATATATATATATATATATATATATATATATATGAGATCAAACTAGCTAGATAGCTAGCATACAAGGACACAAATATTTTCAAAGGTAAAATATTAAATACCATCATATTTCAATTACTTAAAAAATTGTTAATTGAATTGTTAACCATTGGTAATAAAATCTTTTTTTTTAGAGTTCACATGTCATGCAAAAAAAAAAATGAATAGATAAATAAAAAGCTCTAACATAATAATAAATAATAATATAACAATAATTTTAGTCAATTCAACAATGTTAAAACATGTATCATACGTTTCACATCACCGTGCAATAATTCTATAACTACCTGTAGTCTGAATAGGAAACTTCTTTATGACGTCACATTTCAAGGAACATGCCAATCGCATCTTTAGTGACACAAATGGGAAGAGTTCCTAATAGATGCTCTCATACTATCATTTCACTTTCATGAGCTTTTGTGCTTCTTTGGAAGAAGATTTTTTTTAACAGCTATTAATATTAACAACCTTTTAAATTTTTAACGGAGGAACAGCTATAATTTTTTTAAAACAAAAAATGGCAATAAATAATCCGATTCAACAGGCTCCGCACAGTGGTCAGTGGGGCCTAACTGAGATTTCTCTGACAAAATTATAAGCTGTAAAAATTACGAGATTTTTTATTTTGCCCGCACTAAAAAATTATATTACCAAGTGGGTGTTTAAAAATATGATAAAAATCAACGATGAGAATCATTTTTATTGTAGCATATGAGAGTTTTATATTACAATAATTTTTTTATTGTTATTATAACATGTGAAAACTTTTTACTGTTTATAATTAAATTTATGGTAAAAATTAAATGATTTTTACCACTATCAAACAGCCCACAAACCAGGCCTTACTAAAAGTTTTTACCTTAAAATCTCATTGGTCAGAATTCTAAGTACAGAAAAACAAGAGGGAAAGCCGACTGACAAAAGACAAAAAAGGGTGAAGAAGGTCGCTCTTTTTTATGCATGATGATGTATGCTTTTTTTTTTTTTTTTCTTGTATGTATATTATCCGTTTATGTTTTTGTTTTTTTTTCCCCTCGTATGTGTAGACCTTTGCTTGTAATTTGAAGTATCGGTATGCGTATATCTACCCATCTATACATTTATTTTCAAAAGTTTATTAACAACTTTTATTTTCCTAAGCGTTTATTAATTATAATTTTGAGAAATGAGTAACTACGTAAATCTTATAAAAAAATTAAAAAATATATATTGTGGAAACTTTAAAAGTATTTGAGACAATACTAATAAATTAATTAGGTTTTATTGTTTATAATTTTTTAGGCCATGTGAACTGTTAGATAATTTGTCAACATTTGTAACATTTAATGGAAAAATATTGTAAAACTAAAATCAGAGAGTACAAGTTATTGTTCTTAAAATAATACAGCTACAAAATCTAGTAGAGTGGGAAATCAAAATTGGAAAGCTTCCAACAGATTTTAGGTTGAGAATTTCCATTTTAGATTATAATCCTAATGTTGGAGAAAAAAAAATATAATTTTGAGTTCTAGTTGATGAATTTGGTGACATCACAAAGAAAGAATTGCAAATGGCAACTGTAATATGTTTATGGTTCAATTAGTAGTATGCAAAGCTTTCAAAGGGTGAAATTATACTTGCCATCATGTATTGTACTATGCTTTATTATATTTATATATGTGTATTGCATAATTCTTAAAAGATACTTGATATTAATTTTATATTTTCATATTAGTTATTTCTAAAAAAAATAGTACATGCCCTGACTGAAGGCAAAGGTTAGCTCCGCCACTGACTCCGCTACTATTAAAAATATAATAAGTTTTAGACGTTTAGAAAAATGACATACTTGCATCCCACACCCCCCCTCCCTCTCTTGGAAATTGCTCTTTTGCTGGCTAAAATGGAGCTATACTTCCTATAAAAAGAAAAATATGAAGACATCTATATCTATACTTCATATAGAAGAGATAAAAATTTTTATGCTTCAACCTTCTTTTGAACTAATATGATGGTTTAAACTTACTCTCTTTTGATAATTTAAATCTAACGCTAATGGCTCAAACTTTATACACTTGACTTTTCTATTCCCACACACTCATTCATCAATTTGTTACTCTAATGTTCTTTTCTAATAAATTTTTTACTTCAACATTTTTTTCTAACCACCATTACATATATATGTATATCATATATAAATGGCACAATATACAAAGTGATAGTTACATGGTAAAATATATAAAGTGTCAGTTGATTCAAAATATAATACTTATAATGATACCATTTTTTGAATAAAAAATTAACATTAACTATATAGATATTCTAATAATCTTCTCAAAGAAACAAAAAATTCTGTATAGATTAAAAAATTATTCAACTAATTGCTTGATCATAAATTTTTAACTACTCAAGGAATTAACACTTTACAACGTCAATATCTTTTGTTTAATTTTAAACCCGTTCTTTAACTTTTTTTTTTTTTTGGCCCTAACCATCATCACATATAAAATGTACATAACACCGTACTATAATTAGTATTTGCATTACAACTTAAAAAATTTATGTCTATATCATTTGTTTAAATGAGAAAAAAATCTGTAGGCTAATTAATTCCTATAATCTTAGGAGAAAGAATTCTATAATATGCAAAATCTTATTGATTAACTAATTATCATTTTATAACTACTCAAAAAATTGTCACTTTGGAGTATAAAGATTTTGACTTTCAATTATGAACAGTAACATAGTTTAATTCCTTCTTTGTACTATCTTTTCAGATTCTTTTGTTTTTATAAAGTGCTTTTACGTAAATGAATTATGATGTGTAATGTATTCTACACGAATAATAGACTTAGAGAGTTAATGACAAACTGCATTTTAAATAAAAATTATTATAAACAATAAAAAAGAATAATGATTCATTTGAATCATCCCTCCATATATATATATATATATATATATTTTCTACTTACATACGTGAATATATTTATTATTCTTAAATTATAAATATATTTTTCTTGAAATTAAGTCATTGGCTTGTAGGTATATATAAATTTAGTATACAAATTTACTTTAATTGTAGATTATGTTAGCCTACCCGTCTATATATTTTCATAAAACAAGAAAGAAAGCAATATTTTTTTATTGAAGCGTTAATATTGATTATTATATCTAGGAAAAATTTTAAATTAGTATCTATGTTATATCAAAATATGCGCTTAGTATTCTACGTTTTGGAATATTTAATATTAGTACCCAACCTGTTAGAAAATCTTTTTTTAGTTGGAGCCTTTTTGTGACACAAAAAGACAAAATTACTTTTATTATAAAATATAAACAGTTGACTAAAAAAATTTAATAAAAAATCCCAAAAATTGAAAAAAAAAAAAAACTCAAAAAATTCACGCTGGTGCTCTTAAAAAGGCCTAGGCAAGATTGATCTTAAAACTCCTACAACTTCTTCAACTCAACTTGGAGCTTCTCAATCCTAATCATCCTCTTCATTTGAAAAAAAAAAACCCCATTCTTCTTTTTTATCTTCTTTAATCTGAAAAAAAAAACCCCAATCCTCTGAAAAAAAAACCCAATCCTCTAAAAAAAACAAAACCAACGACCCCCAATTTTGATTTATCGAGTCGATAACCCTCACTATCGCACAGACCCCACCCTTGTCACCCCACCACGTCACACCAACCATCCGACTCTCGCCGTCGCATAGCCCCCACACCCATCGCCCCATAAACCACAACCCAAAATAATTCTTCCATTCCCTTTTGATTTTCTACTTCTAAATTTCTAAAAAAAAAACTCATAAACTAAAACTAAAAATTGTACTTGAGTATTCTCTTCACCGTCATTGATGGATTTGCAAGGGTGGCCATGGAATGCGACAGGATCTCAACCACGGTGGTTGTTTTTAGCTTGTGATCTAACCCTACCCCTTCTCGACCCACAACCTCCATGATCTGAAGATGTACGCAATGGCGTAGACAACGATAGAGGTGGAGAGGAGAGAAAAGACGAGGAGGATGAAGGAGAGAGGAAGATGAAGGAAGATGATTTTGTTTTTTTTTTTTTGCTCAAGTTGGGAGACGAGGAAGATGAAACTGACTCCTTTTTGAGTTTTTGTTTTTGTTTTTGTTGTTATTTTTTTTGTTTTTCGGTTTTTTATTAAAAATTTTTAGTCAATTGTTTATATTTTATAGTAAAGATAATTTTGCTTTTTCATGTCTCAAAAAAGGCTCATACTAAAAAAAGATTTTCTAAAAGATCAATGTATCAATATTAAATATTCCAAAGCGTAGGGTATCAAATGCATATTTCGATATATACATGGTACTAATTTGAAAATTTCCCTAATATCTAATAATCCTCATGAAAATAGAAAGCTTCTCTAGGCAAGGTTTATGCAAATCATGCATTCAACCAAATGCATATAAAATTTTGTTTGCTGTAATATTAGTTATAGACAATGAAATAGCAAAAACAACTTTTTTTTTTCTTTTTGTTTTTTGCTTGAACATAACAAATGCAACTTCCCATCACCTGCTACACATTTAACTATATTATTTGCCTAAAAAGGAATTAAAAAATTTCTTCACAAATGCCTAAGGCATATTGGTTGTTTAATACGTCATAGCAGGGGCGTTTTGGAGAGTAAACATTTTCATGACTGCTTGTGAGTTCTAATTTGGACTTTTGGCATCAAACGATTTAATCCGACCGTTTGATGTGGCTACTGTTGTCTCTCAGCAGCTAGCTGAAATCAAGAAATTAAGTTACATAAAATTCAACGAGTTTGTTAAACAAAGATACTTAACTATGCTTAACACGTGTTGTTTATTTATTAATTTACTTTTTGGACTATTTGGGACACGCAATCATATAAGATAGTTGTATACATCCTTAATTAATCATTGGTATGGCTTCATACCGAATTTGACATTGACTACGTATATACACCAGTTCTAACGCATAATACAAAGAGGAAAGGTGGATTTCGATATTTACTTCTTTCTCAAGAAAGAAAAGTTAACGGTCAAAAAAGCACAAGAACATGAGCTTGGAATGAAATTGATCATGCATGATCCATCTGCAGCTGCAAGGGTGGAGCTAGAACTTTTTTAGGGGACTTGAGTTAACCCAAATTTTTGAGTAAATTTGTAATGCTCTTTATCTCTTTTGTACTTTCTGCAATCCATATTTTTATCCTCAAATTAACTACATGCACCTATAGTTCAGTTTAGTTTATCTCTAAACTTAGTAGTTAAAATTAGTTGTGAAATTACAGTTACACTGTGTCTATAATTACTAATTTTGAATTTCTTTTCGTATAATTAAAAGAAAAAAATAACTGAAACTTTTTAGAAGTTCTAAATATATTTTGGACTTGGATAATTGGAAAACAAAATACGAAAAGAAGAATGTGATGAAAAGTAACAATATAGGAGAACTTTATTTTTCAAAGCTAGCTCTACCTATGATATTTAAAATGTTGATTTGGAATTTTGTAATTTGTACACTATCTAATACACTCTATCAATCAAAACCAAAAGATTGAATTGTAAAAAAGAAATGCAAAAATTCAGTGATTAATTATAAAGGATAAAAGAAACCCGAACTCCACATCCTTCAAATATAAGTAGAAAACACTAATTTATTAGGACATTAAATCACTCCATTTAAGAGCTTGATCTTTTAAGATGGAAGTCTAAGTTCCTAATAAGTCTAAATTCTATCATGGTGTCAAGCCCAATAAAGCTCAAGCATATAGATTGATCCACCTATTATAAGATTGGTAACTCGAAGAGAGCACCATCTTGCGGGGATGTGAAAACAATAAAATAAATACGAATCCCATATTGTTAAAGCATAAATACAAAGCACCAATTTATAAAAACATTGGACATCCTACTTAATACGTCAACCTTTTAAATAGAAACCGAGCCTTTCGTTAATAAATTACACCACTAGAAAGTTGGAAATATTTATTATTAGAGACCTGACGGAAAATACACCTTGTTTTGGCTCACATCATTGAGAATTCTCAAGGGGCCCCATAAATTCAATTTATCTTTGCATAAATACAGGAAATCTTATGCATGAAGGCATCTTATGCTTCTGTCTTAGACCTATAAACTAAAAGAAATCTTACCACTGATGCAAAAGCTGAAGAGCCTTCACCAAAGTGGGTTTGAACCTGTTGACATCAAGCGTAACGTTTTGCTTCTCCAAAAAAATTGACTGGAAAACATTCCAATCCTTCCCAATTGAATAAGGGTCTGTAAAAACTGCATGGTCAAGTGGGTATTGGTTTATCAATGTGCTCTCTTCTTTGCTTATCTTGTACTCCAAGTAATTTAGATTCATACCCTTTGAAGGCTCTCCAAAGTCATTATTGGCTAGCCATTCAAACCCACCAATGGGAACAACTTGAATAAAAACAGCATTTTCAGGAAGGAAAACAATGTTTGTAAGCCCAGCACCATGAACTCCCATCAACACATCACATGAGTTCACCAACTCTGAAAACCTTGCCATGTTCGCATCCGCCTCTGCAACGAGTACGTTGTACCCCAGGCTTGTTGCCATTCTCTTTATTTCTCCTATGTTTGTGAAAGCTCTTGTTCTTCTTCTTGATAAAATCAGAAGCCGAGGCTTTTCCCGGTGTACCTTTTCCCTGATGTGGATTGCATTTGATCGATTTAACGAATATGAATCTCTTAGAAACTCTTTGAAATCTCTCATGGAATATGAATGCTTTATCGGGTCGATGCTCATCTCTTTTGGATGTCGTTTAAGGCCGATTGTTGCGCTTGGGAAGCAGTAAATTTGCTCTTCTTTGTCAATGTCAATGATCTCATATTTGGACAGTCGTTTTAGTAGATTTCTGAACTTTACAAGGAAATAAGGTTTATTATCAGTGACAAGAAACTGAACTTCTCCGTTGTATTGTCTAGAAGTTATGTACAAAGGAATAACCACGTCAGTAAACTCATGAAAGTTGTTTCCGACATAGCCTCCGAGCGAGAACAAGATGGCTGGGACACTGTGATTCTGCGTACATCGTGGGAATTCTAGGCCACCTTTTGCTGGTTTTAGCAGGACTGACCATGTTCTGACTTGACTCATTGCAGCTCTGTCCTCCTTTCTGGCGTAAGGTCTTATGGTACTCAAGGAATTGTTGCCTTCTGCTGATATGTAGCGATCATTGGTTTGAGAAGATGAGATAACAAACACCGAGGAGGATTTCGTGTCGATCTTGATGTCAGTTTTGATCTCGCAGAACTCTGTTCTGGGCTTCTCTTTGTTGCAGAGTGGTGTACGAATTTTCTGTGTCACAACCTCTTCAACTGCAAAAATAAATGAGTTTCAGATTTGCAAAAGATTTACTACAAAAAAAAAAAAAAGCTTTGGTACACATTATTACTAGTAATTTAGCAATTCAGAAAGAAGTGTATAAAGTACTTACTGATCAGTGTCTCAGAATTCTGATGACCAGTTTTTGCATTATATTGCTGTGAAGTAGAGTTGTCCACTTGAAGAGCGGCCACAATTTCAGACTCATTTGTGCTGACTCCCCATTCATGATGCGGCGAAGTGTAATGAGTAGAATTATTCTTTTTTTGAACATCATTACTCACATTTCTAGTTCTTTTATTTTTGCTTATCTCCAAATTATAATGATCATGCTGGGAAGTGGAATTTGAATTTCCTCGTTGAAGATGATCACTCAAATTTTTCGGTCCATGAATCGAGATCAATTCCAGCCAGTTACTCTCATGCACGCTTTTTATTGTTTGCCGAGAGCTGTTTGCTGCTTTTGCAGCCAGCATTTGGAGACCAACAGTGCCAATTGACACCTGCAAATTCACTGTGGAAACCAACAAAAATTAAAGTAAGAAAAAGACCTCAGTAGAAAACTCAAAGCACAAGAAAAGAAAAAGACCTGTGTGGAAAACTCAAAGCACAAGAAAAAAAAAGGGTAAGACTATGACATATGACACATGTAGAAATGGCTCACAGTAGGACTTACAAGTTGATATAGGAGCCAAATAAGGCTTGAAGAAAGTGCAAAAGAACAATATTACGAGGAAGCAGCAAACAATTGCTCCATATCCTAATCTCTTTCGCTCATGCCGGCTAAAACTTCTTGCAACAATAGAATCGTACCTCATTTTTGTAGGTTAACAATTACTGAACGTAAGACTACACAATATGCAAAATTCTAAAATCCCATTTTGCTTGTGGTAGAAAAGTTTCGATTAAGAGAAAAGATAAATAAAATGTGAGCTTTTAAAGCCTCATTAGCATATAGTACTTGTCTTAAATTTTGAGGGTTTTTTTTTTTTTGAGTGGAGGGTATATGAAACAGAAACTAGGTATATAATTGGATGCCATTTTGTACGACATAAAAAGGAATTAGTTGGGTGCATTATTTTCAATGAAGTGTTGCACCCCCACGATTTTGTTTCGGTCCTAGTTGATTCTCCAAATTAAATTAATAAAATTGGGATGAAAAGGATCCTTTTGTTGACTGTTGGAGACAAACATCGTTTTCCATGATTTGTTAGGAGAGGCTCTTCATTTTTTCTTTTGTTGCATATATTAGGAACAAGTCGCCGGCTTTGGATTCCAGCTTTGAAAGCTATCCATCCAACTAGAGGCCAAGTATAGAAATATTTAAATGTTGTGTGATGATTTTCTTGTGTCACCATTCAGTACTCCTAGATTTAACTTTAACTGAAGGGCCAAAAGAATGATTGTTTACATTGTGTATCAATCGCCTATTAGTTCAGTGAATAGGAGAGCTTCATTACTGAAAGTAACAGGGTGTTTGGAAGGGGGTGGGAACCAGTGGTGAGAATCACTTTTACTGTAGCATGTAAGAGCTTTACACTGTAGCAATTTTTTTTTTATTGTTACTGCAGCATGTGAGAGCTTTATACTGTTCATAACTGAGTTTGTGGTGGGAACCGCAGTTCCCACCACTTTGCCAAACACCCGGTAAGTTGGTGAAAGCGAAATATATATATATATATATATATATATATATATATATATATATAGCATCTTTGTAAACCGGTATTACAATATGTGACATTAACTCTAGGGTAGACAGTATTTTTTTTTTTTTTCTGATGAGGGAAAGTATTTATGATATTTCCACGTCTGTAATTTAAGACAAGTTATTATTGTAATCATTACAGTAACTATTATTGTGCATATTATGATAGCTTATGAAATCATTGAAATGATTTGAAACGTTATAGTGGCAAAAAATAAAAATAAAAATTAGTATTATTTAATGATATACTTTTTATTATTATCAGGTAAAAAAATTAATACTCGACATAAATTTTACAAATCCTTTCTGAATTAAACATATCTGTAAATTTTAAAATATACTTGTCATGCTCTTGAATAATAACATTTCTTTATGTTCATCCTCTCAACTTTGAAACTGCCTTTTTTTTTTTTTTTTAAGGAATAACACTTGTTATGTATATTAAAATGATAAATTCATCTATTTTTAATAAATCCAATTGACTTGGGGTTGTTTTGGGGTTTTTTCTTCTAAGCAGCTACTCAAAGGACAGAATATGTAAGAATTTGTCACCCAACCAATGTATTTGGAGTAAAAAATATTCATATTAACCTCTAAGTATTATATCGAATCTCGAATCAAACGAAACTTTAGCAATACGTTTCAAAGTTTAGGGGATGAATATGAAAAAAAAATATTATAGTTCAAGGAGAAGATTATGTATATTTCAAAGTCACAAACATAACTCAGAGAAATTTGTAAGATTTATCCTTGCAATGATTATTATTGTGCAATCATGATAACTTATGGAATTATTGAAAGGATTAGAAACATGATGGTAACACACAAGTAAATTATCAAAATTACCTTATTAATGCATGCAGTATATGATCATACTTGTCAAATTCTACTAGATATATAGGCGTATTCTACAACATGATTAGGCTAAAGCTATGTTTACTAAGAGCGAAAGAAAATATGATTAGAGAGAAATTAGGGGAAGAGCTTTTGATGTGTTTAGTATGGTTTTCCTTCTCTCATTGTACCGTTTTTAATTTTTTTTGGAGGTATCAGAATCGCGGTTTTTGAAGGATTTAAAATTCCTAGTCCAATCCATTCCCCTATCGTCCTTGTACTATTCCCTCCGACTAAAAAGCCCAAAAAGTTTGTGCAAAATAAAATTATGGGAAAATTTTATATTAATACCTGGTGTTATATTGAAATATATGCTTGGTACCCTATGTTTTAGAATATTTAGTATTGGTACCTCACTCTTTAAGAAAATAGTTTTATAGTACCTCAAAGCCTTTTTTGGGACAAAAAGACAAAATTACTCTTTTGTATAATTGACTAAAAAAACCTAAAAATTGAAAAAAAAAAAGCCTAAAAATTTTCAATACATTTTTAGACCTCCATCTCCCAACCTCTCTATTCCCAGCCCATCGTTGCCCCACCATCCCCTAATACACCCTCCACTATTGTTGCCCCATCCCCAGCCTAACCCCTCTCTGTTGCACCGCCCCCACCCTCGTCACCTAGCCATGTAACACACACCATCCTTACCAGCCCTCAGCCCTAGAATCCTGATGAACCAATCTCTCTATATTTTTGCTTGTCCTTCATCTACGACTTCTAGTCCAACAGCCCTCGTCGTGAGAAGTGGATTGCCGCCTATACCATCCTCCCTTTCCTGGCAGATCAAGCCCGAGCCTCTCTCCTCAAGTGCGATTTTCCTCTCAAGCTCTCGCTCATCCTCTTCTTCTCAGCCACGGAGAACCACATTCTTGGTTCTTCATCGCCATTGTCTTCGATGGTGAATTGAGCCTCCTCGTCGGGGAGGACCACACGAAGACCTAGCCCTCAAGGAAGAACAATGACTAGGCTTTGGGCACAAAGCCATTTTCTTCTCCTTCTTCTTCTTCCATTTATCCACTGAAGATGGCAAGCTTCTTCCACAGGCTTGCTAAATCCACTCCATTAGCCTTTTCCAATGCCTTTAGAGGCCAATGCAAGTTTGGCCATGGAATCCCCTTCAGAGCCCTCACCACAATTTCCAGAACTGGTAATTTCATCTAAGGTTTACTATTCTTTGTTCTTGCTCAAATGTGGTGTAATTCGTAACTAAACCCATGTTTTGACTAAGATAAGAGTTCAATATTTGTTGGTTGATCGATTAGTTATTATAGATTTTTTTAGAAACTTCAGGAAGGTGATTTGTGGAAATAGTTGAATTACTTTTCGTTTCCCTTGCAAAAATGGGTTTTGATTTTTTTTTTCGGATCAATATTTTTTTCAAAGAAGAAGAAGATGAAGAAGAGGATTGAAGAAGATGAAGAAGAGGGTGTCGAAGAAGTGGTCAGAAAGTTTGTTGTTGTGTTTTTTGTGGTGGACTTGTTGGACCAATATTTGATTGAACTAGAATTAAAAAAAATAAAATAAAATTGGGGATAGGGATGAGTAGGGGACGGTAGAATTTTTTTACAAATATTTTTTTCTCAATTTTTGGGATTTTTTTGGTAATTAAAAATTTTAGTCAACTATCTAAAAGGGTAATTTTGTTTTTTTTAATCCTAAAAAAGACTCCGAGGTACTAAAAAAGACTTTCTTAAAGGTCGAGAAATCAATATTAAATATTCTAAAACATAGGGTATTAAATCCATATTTTGATATAACACAGGATACTAATTTAAAATTTTCTCTAAAATTATTGTTCAAATTAATTTCACATGTCTCTAGTTTATTATTTATTTCATAAAGTTTTAAATTGATTTATTACGTATGAATTACGAAAGAAAAGATGTACACTAATGATGTTATCACGTTCTGTCCTTATCAGCGAGTAAAAGGAATACACAAAGACGTTAAAGATACAAATATATTTAAAGCAAATGATCATAATAGTCTTCTTCTTTAGTTGTTCGTCTTTCACAAAACACAAGCTTGAATAGCCCTTCCAACTTATAATAGTTTAATCCCTAATTGCGTGTTAGGAGACACGTCCAATGATCACAAGCGCTAAACATATACAAATTAAATCCATTATAAAAAAAAGGTCATTTAAAAAAAATCCATTGACAAATAATTGAGGGCAGACAGAGATAGGAAGATCCGAATCAATGTTGCATCTCAAAGTGAAGCAATTTGTCGGCAGAATTCTCGTCTGAGTTTTGAGTTTTGAAAGCATCAATTTAAGGGGAAAAACATGTTCGGTAGAGAGAAGATAGGGACATTTTAACAATCTTTTGTCTCTCAGCTGTGGTAGGAGGCATGATGTGAAAGTAGTAGAAAAGGGCTCTATTTTAAATTAGGTCGCTTCCAAGAAACACTACGTGTGTGCCTTGAATTTTTATAGTATAATGTGTTGTTTTCAGAGTAGGATTGCTCAAGCAAATAATAATTATAAGAGTTGTTAAATAGAGTACATTAATTATATCAACCACTCTGGGCCGGTCTAATGATTATTGCCTATATATTTTGACATTAATTGAATAAAAGCATATTAATTGGTTCACTTTGTTTCTTTTTTCCCTTTTCTCTTGCTATTTTCTTTTTTATTTTTATTTTTCTGTGTGCGAACGACTATGCACATATTATATAATTTATTGCATGGAAAAGTTTAGGCAACGGACTATAGTCCTTTTGCACTTATTTTAAGATCATCATATAAAATTCATACACGTATGTATTGTTTGCCGATATGTGTTAGGTAGCATATATCAAACATTCACGCCTGGTGTGGTGTTTATTGGTTTTTCTCCTTCCTTCCTCCCTTCTTTTTTTTATTTTATTTTATTTTTGATTTTTGCTTTTTTTTAATTATTTTTATTTTCATCCTGAAAATGGATTACTGTGTTATTTTGCAGCACCTAATTATACATATGATTAGTTGGTAACTTTCTAATTTCTCTATGTAGCACCAAAATTGTCTTATATCAACAAACCAAAATGAAAATTCCCCATACTATTCAACATATGGTCATATACTAGTGTTATTATTTATGTTAAGGCATTTTCCACCAATTGGTCGAGTGCACCACGTGTCATCATGTGACATTTGACAATGATCGAGGTCAAAGTTCACAAATAGAATGACCAATACCTGCACATGATATGATATTGTTTACTTTGGGTCTAGATTAGTACGGTTTTGTTCTTAGACTTTACCCTAAAAGCCCTCGTACCATTGGGAGATAGTAGCTTTACTTATAAATCATCATTTATAACTTTCCCTAGGCGACATGAACTTTACAGCTTACTCTATATGGCCTTCTTGTTTCAAGAGATTGATGACTATTTGCGGTCCTACATCGCCTATGAAGAGTCATAAGTAATAGTTCATGTTTGTGTCAAAATTCTCTCAAACGCTAAACAACATTTTTACTCACTTAATTGGATTCAAGAATTGAATAAACGTTTAGAATTTCTTATTAATTCTTAAGTCAGCGAAAGTGTTACAAATAATAGGATCTCTATTTATAGGCGTGGGGGTTTTACAATTTCAGGATAACTAATCTAATATGCACAGCTTATTCTTAATGGCTTATTCCAGGCATTCGATCATTCTACACATGTCCCCTTTCTAATAACATTTTGTGTGCATGTCATCGTTTGGTTTTGATTCTGTTTGTAGCTTTCCTCTATTTTCATCTAGTGGCATTGTTTCTTATTTCTTCTTTTTCCTTGTCCAAAATAAATAATATCCGGATGTTGTCTTTCTTTTCTCTTCGTTTCAGTCTTAAATTTACTCCCATAGTTCATGATCCAGGACACCATCTTCTAATGGTATAAGGCTTTTTGGGGTGAGTCTCAAGAAAAACTGAACGGGCCTAGGCCCAAAACGGACACTTCATACCCAGTAGAGGTGTAGATCATTACAACAAATCTTGATCTAGAATTTGTTTGGTAAACCTAGTTGGAACTAATAAGTTCTAAGTGCTATAGTGTAAAGCTTTTATAAGCTATAGTGTGAAGTAAAATTTTGCTACAGTATAAAGCTTTCACATGTTACAACGTAAAGTAAAAATTTGCTATAGTATAAAGCTCTCATATGCTAAGAGGTTTAAGTTCAAACTTGATTTCCAAGCACACTACAAAAAGATCAAGGTACCAGATATTTTTGACTTATCAAGTACAAGACTGAGGATTATATCGAGTTTAACATAACGAATTATCAGAATGATCAATCCAGATGCAACGCATGTCATATGGTGTCATGGAAACCATATCCAAATACGCAACATGTTGAGGTATTAGGGGTGACCAGTCTGGATATGATATGTGTCTAAGTGTTTGGGAGAGCAGCTTGGAAATGATGCGCAATAAGAATGCAATGTGTCATATGAATAATCATCCAAGTGAGACACAAGACCCATAACTAAAGCATTTGGTTCCTCATTTGAACATCCTCTTACCACCTTTACTATTTCTCTGCTAAACACTCTATTAGTGTTTGCCTGATTTGGGCGTCAAAGCGTGTAAAGAAATAGTCTCAAGAAAGAATAGTCTGAAAAGAATATTCTATGAGTTGAATTAACTCTATCATTACTGAAAACAAACTACAGTACACCTTTAAACAGCTCCAGCACAAAGCAATCAGTTACAGCTATCAACTAATCATTAGATAACACGTGTAAAAGCTGTCCCTAACTTAAAACTAACAAATTGATTATTTATAACAACAAATAACTACTTTGCAACAGATATTCTAACAGGCCCCCTCAAACTTAAGAGTAGAGAGAACTTCTAATCTTAAGTTTGGTTCTCATAATCCCAAACTTAGAACTTGGAGTGAGGGTAAAAACATCTGCAATCTGATCAACAGAAGGCACATGCCGAACTTCGACCTGTTTTTGTAACACTTCTCCTCTAACAAAGTACAATGTTTTGTTCTAGCATGCAAAATAGGATTAGCAGCAAGAAGAACTGTGCTAAGATTTCCACACCAAATTACTGTTCTTGTGACATTCTTTAAATCAATCTCATGTAATAAACTTTTGATCCAGCTAATTTCTACCACAACTCCTGCCAAACTTCTATGCTCAGCCTCAGTTGAAGAACGTGAGACTGTATGTTGTTTTCTTGATTTCCACGAAATCAGGTTTAGGCTTAAATACACACAGAACCCTGAAACAAATCTTTTATCTTCTATAATCGAGGCCCAATCAGCATCACAATACCCTATTACATCCAAATCACCCTCTAAGCAAGTCTTGAGATGTAAACCATGCTGTAAAGTGCCTTCTATACACCTGAGAATTCTTTTCACAACTTTCCAATGACTCTCTGCTGGTGCTTGCATATACTGACAAACTTTATTCTCAGTGAAAGCAAGCTCAAGTCTAGTGATTGTTACATACTGAAGAGCTCCAACTATACTTCCGTACAACTGAGGACCTGTAACTAGATCACTGCCAAAATTAGTAAGCTTCTAGCAATGCATTTTGGCTTTACACAAAAGATCGGTAACATACTTAGTTGCTGATAGATGTAAATCATCAATGATATGTTTAGCTTGAATTCCTAGGAAGTAGTCCAAGGAACCCAAATCCTTGAGAGCAAACCGCTTATTTAATTTAGTAATAAGCTGTTGAACCTCAATAGAATTGCTCCTAGTAATAAGTATGTCATCTACATACACAAGCACAAAGATAGAAGATTGGGAACAAACTTTCAGAAACAGTGACTGGTCAGACTTGGCTGGGTGAAAACCAAGCTGATGAAGGGTCGTACATAACCCGTCAAACCTGGTCCTTTGTGCCTGCTTCAAGCCATAAAGAGACTTGTGCAGCTTACAGACCTTGTTAGGAGCAGGAGAATCAATAAATCCCTCAGCCTGATCCATACACTTCTTTTTGTAAACGACCAATAAAAGAAAGCATTGTTGACATCCATGTGTCTTACATGCCACCCTCTACTTAATGCTACTGTAAGAATGATTTTAATAGTAGTTGATTTGACCACAGGACTAAAAGTCTCTATGAGATCGAAACCAGCAACCTGCTTATACCCCTTGGCTACCAAACGAGCCTTATACTTATTAATAGAGCCATCTAGATTCTCTTTAAGCCTAAAAACCCACTTACAACCAATTATCATCTTGCAATGCATCTGTAACACTAGTGGGCTCTAAGGTTGCTGAGTACACTTTGGCTTAAAATCCCTTTCTTCGATCTAGTAGCCGTGGAATCCTGCACAGGCTGCTTAGACTTATAAACTATATTAATGGGCAAATTAATTGCATAATGACAATTAGTAAGATCTACCTGTAAAAATGATTGAAGTCAAGAGCAGTTATGGGAAAGGTTGAATCAGTGGGATCTAGCCTGATCAACTCAAGAAGAGGAGAGGGTTGAGAGGAAGAAGAAGCAGATGAAAATGAAGAAGAATTGTTGTTAGAATTGAGACTGGGAGAAATGGTAGAACAGGAAAAGGAAAGAATAGGTGGATGAATAGCTATTGGCAGAGCAGAATAAGATGAAAATGGAGAAAAGGAAGAAGAAGAAGCAGCTTTTGCAAAAGGAAAACTGTGTTCACTAAAAAAAAACCTCTAGAATGAATATTTTACCATCTTTATCCAAGAAATTCTAGCCTTTGTGACTAAGGCTATACCATGGGAAAGGACAAGGTTTGGATCTAAATTGAAGTTTATGCTTGTTGTAAGATCGAATATTAAGATAGAAAGTGCATCCAAAAACTTTGAGTTAGAAGTAAATGGTTTTAGACCAAAAAGCACTTCAAGAGGGGTTTTGAAATGTAAAACAAATGAAGATAGTCCATTAATAATGAACACTGAAGCTCTAAAGGCTTCATCCCAATACTCAAATGGCATGGATGTCTAAAACCAACTTCCACAATATGCTTATGTTTCCTCTCAGCAACCAAATTTTGTTCATAAATATGAGGACAAGAAGTTTTGTGAATAATCCCATTTTGAGCAAGAAGAACAGCAGAAGCTCTAAATTCATCCTTCCAACCTGTATCAATAGCTTTAATTTTATGACCGAATTGTAATTAAACTAGAGACTTAAAGTTGAGAAAAGTTTGAAAGGCTTTAGACCTTGCCTAAGCATATAAATCCATGTAAACCAAGAACATGCATCGATGAAATGGATGAAATGGACACAGCAATTTGAAGAAACAGCGGGTGAGGAACCCCAAAAGGTCAGAGTATATGAGCTGCAGAGGTTGATCATAAACTGTTTCTGACAAAGAAAAAAGAAATTTGTGAATCTTGTCAAGCCAACAAGCTGAACAAACATGTTTTGGATTTCTATTGATTAGTTGAACAAGTTTAACTACTTTTTTCAGGTGGATGACATAATCTTTGGTGACAACCATTAAACAAATTGAAATTGGAAATACCAATTAGAATTAGTACAAGTGTTGCTACAGTCAGAAAAGGAAGTTGTATGAAGAGGACTTGAAACAGATTTGAATGTAGAAAATGATGATGAGGAAGAACCAAAAGACTAAGATAGTGAAGAGACATTGTAGGAGCCACAAGACCAAGAGAGGGAAGAGACATTATCGGAGCTGGAAAAGAAAGACAAAGCACCGTTTGATTGGAAGAGCAATCTGCGATTGATCAAAGTCATACAAACCATCCTCAAGCTTCCCTCGGAGTAGAATGGTGTGAGAGGCTTGATCCTTAACAAAACAGTGAAACGGATAAAATTCAAAATAGACTAAATTTTCATGAGCAAACTTAGACACAGAGAAGGTTTTTAGTAATTCTGGAACATGAAGTAATTGAGACAGACAAGTTCTAGAACCTGTTGGAATTAAAATATGAAACGCAGTGGAAGGAATGGATCGTTGATAAACAAAAATTTTCTAAAAACTTTGTTCATCGAGAATAGATGTATAATTTTAATTAATAATAGAAAGCTTTAGGAATTTTACTAACCTTTTTAAGACTATCAGGGTATCCTAGCTTTTTTTTTTGACACCACGATCTTCCAATCCAGGCCTCCACACTAATAGAAAAACGAGTGGGCGTCAAACTACAAGAATGAATTTTCCTCACACTTTTCTGAATCTACTATGTACTCAACACATGAGATAGTAGACTTTTTTTTTAGAGAAAAACTCTCAGTTTTTTCTCTGAGTATTTTGTAAAAATTATGTGAATTAAAAAGTCTTAAGATAACTGCTATTTTTTTCTTTTTATATCTGAGCCATTAGTAATTTTTTTAATTGACTTTCAATTTAAAATAACCACCATATCAGATATACAAGAAATGATATATTTTACTTAATTGTAACCTTGTTACTTTTCCCTTCTCTTTTTTTTTTCTTTCCCGAATCACTTAAAAGTGATACGTATAATATATATATATAAAAGGTAAAACATAAATGTGTTGCTGTTGTTGCTTTTTTGCTTCTTTTTTTTTAAATCCGAAATCACGTGATTCTTTTTTCTTTTATATATATATATATATATATATAAAAAGTAAAACCGTAATGATACGTTTCCTCTTTTGTTATATATATATATATATATATTAATATATTATAAAATCTTATATATATAAAAAACTATTTGGTTTAAAACCATATATATATATATATATCTTAATTCAAAAATAAATCACATTTATTTGAAAATAGATCAATTAATTAATTAACTAATGCTCAGTTAAATATGACAACATTTATCACATTACATTATGTGTTACAGAGAATATTTTTCTGTGTCACATTAATAATTCAAGTATGAAATAATTAATTTAGAATTCAATAATTATAAACTGAATATGTAATTCATTCTATGTATAAATCCAATATAATGTTACAGAGGTGGCATTGGGGACCTATGGACTTATAACTCAAGCTCCAATAAATTTGACAATTAATCAAACTCTTTAATTAATGTGTCAAATTTATTAGTTTTAGTGTTACTCTACTAAAAACCTGAAACTGAACTCTTGACGTTATAGTAAAATTACTCAAAGAAAATTCGCGAGTAGTCCATTGATATAATCATTATATATAGGTCAGTCCTCCATAAATAGTTCATAATAAGAGCTAGGTTCAATTTTTGTTTACCTCTCTTATTATATCTTTATCCTTGAGTTCCAATAATTTTCTAATGAACAGTTAATTCATAATCTTATTATGAATGAGCGCTCTA
>CAMOHE010047375.1:0-22152 GCA_946598075.1 Artocarpus hirsutus
TGAAACTCCCTGAGAGCTCTTGTTCACAAATCACGAACACTAGCTTTGGGTTCTCTCAATTGGTTGAAAGGAGAGTCACCTTGAGGAAGAGCTGTACGTGTGAGCCCACACTCACTCCGATCGTGGATAGAGAATAGCAAAGAAGACTAGTTGGTTGAGGCTCTTCTGGAACGTTACTTCTCTACACAGACTTCGGGAGCTTTTCAGCGTATACAAGGTCAGTAAGATCAGGTTAATTTATACATATAGCATGTCAAACTTGTATTTTGAAAAATACTCTGATTTAAAATTTTTAAAATTCCGCTACATTTTTTCTTCCAACAGAAATTTCTTTTAGGGGTAGAGATTTGTAATGCCCTGAGATTAATTAAATGTCATTAGTATGTAAAATAGTAGATTAGTGTGCCATAACGAATATTTTAAACTTAATTTGATCATTTTTTGAATTTTTAGATTAAAATTGTTTTTGATAATGTTAATGATTTTTAAGTACTCTTAATTATTTTAATTGCTATTTTGAATATTTGGAACAAAATAATTTGTCAAATGTCAAAAAGATGCTAGTTTTAGTTTTCGCACAGTAAAACCACCCATTTTTTCTCTATTTATTCTCACTGTCTCTTCCTCTTTCTCACTCTCACTCACACACTCTCTCTCTCCTCTCTCTCGTTCGTCTCTCTCTTCCCTCTCTGTTTCTCACTCTCTCATTTCCTTCTCAAAAATTTTTGAAATCAAAATCAATCCCAAGCTTTGGGTTAGTGGATTGGAGGCTCAGGAGCGTGATTGAGCAATCAAAAAAACAATTTAAAGGTTCGATTTGAGGTTAGTTTCAAAATTTCAAAACTTTTCCAAATTTTTCTAATTTTGTTGTATTTTAGAATATAAGCTTTTCTAAGCCTAGAAAATCTTCGATCTAAATTAGAGAGACTTAGAATAACTAAAATCTAAGTTTTGTTTGAACAAAAATGAATTTAAATCGAGATTTTTTATCTTTCTATATTTTTTCCTATTTTTGGTATTTTTCAAAAATTTTATTTAAATCTTGTTTTAATGCAATAAAAAGTAATTTACTATTTTTTTTCCATCAACTATGATCATTATCCATCCCTAGGATGTGATAAAACAGGTTGAAATTCAAGATTAGGGCTCGGGAGGCTGAAACCCATACTTGGAAAATTATAGAATTTTTTCAGATCGGCAAGCCAAAGTTCATGTTTGGCAGGCCAGATTCATACGACCGGCAGGCCAAACTTGGAAAAGTTTGGTCGATCGGACTTGGACTTCCGACAGGCCGATCTGCACAGTTCGGCCGGCCGAACCAGGACGATCGACAGGCCAACCGGGCATGGTGGGATTTTGTTATTTTTCATTTGTTTTTACTATTTTGAACCCCGATTAAGATTTTAACGTCATAGTATGATTTTATAAACTTAAATGGCACACTAGGACACCATGATATAGTTTAGTAACATAGGATATCTCGAGCTAGATACTGATAGATTTAGTTATTATACATTAAAGGTTGTTCGTGGTTTTGCGAAGCTGACGTGTAGCGAACCGAGATTTACAGTGTGGGACACTAGCACGAGTATTGAGGTAGGACTTCTACCCTCTTCTTGGTAACCTAATTTTAAAAATGATTTTGGCCTAAAAAGGATTTTCATTAAAACTATTTTCAATGATTATTTGAGAAGGGATTTCATTGACAGTTTTTATAAACAATAGACTGAGAAGATTTTCATAATAAACCTTATAATGAATGTAAATGAGAATACTTGGAAAAAAAGAGATTTTAATAATTATAGAAAGATATGTGTGTGTGTGTGTGTATATATATATATATATTAGGGCATGATGCCAAATTAGAGATCGGGTCGTGTAGTGCGCAACCTTGGGGGCAGTTCTCGAAACCCAACTGGGCCACTTCGTTGGTAAATATTATGGTTTGCCTGGAAAAGATAAAAGGTACTTTATAGATGAACTGTTTTTAATAAAATCTATTTAAATGAATTCATTTATTTAACTTTATTTCTTAAGGCAAAGTTTTATAAAAATTATTTATCTGTTTTAAGATATAGTCCTAATGAGCCTTTCGCTCACCTTTTTATTTGTTTTAAAATCTTTCCCCCTCTAGGTGGAGTTCAGCTTAGGATTGGAGAGGAGTCCATAGACAGGACATTTGAATAGTAGAAGAATCAAGTAGGTTATTTGAGTAGTAAAATCAAGACATGTACTATTCAACTTTATCTTTACTTTGGACTATGGTTGTCATTTAATATTGTCAGTACTATGTGTGTGTATAAAATGTGGGTTGGTGGAACCCATTCTTGTTTCTCCTTAATTCATAATTATTATTTCCATATTGTTTTTTTTTTTTTTGTTATTCTTATTTATTTAATAATCATAATTGCTCGCTACAAAAAGATTTTAAAATTAATAATTTCTTAATTTCTAAACTCATGTCTAAGTAAATTTCTACTTAGTTAACCAAATTAAACCGCCATGTCACCTCCCGTACTCTAGAGCATGACAATTTAGTTCCTAACCAGATCCAAGGAATGGAAGAAAGCAAAAGGCTGAGAACGGAAAGGTTAGGCATATAAAGAAGAATTGCAGGGACTTCCTTTCCAAATAAGATAGGTGTAATCTTTTGGAAACTTGTTTAGTTGAAGAATTAGGTAATACATGGGTCATAGATCCTAGAGCGACTAATCATGTTGTATTTATCTAAAGGGATTCTGGGAAACAAGAAGTTTGCTTTGTGAAAACTTCACGTTTCGATGGGCGATGGGTTCTTGGTGTTGGCTGAAGTAGTGGGAGATGTCCATCTTTCTTTTGATAATTATAGGAGTTTAGTTTTGTGAGATTGTTTTTATGTTCCTAAACTTAAAGGAATTTGATATCTATAGTTTGTTTATTTAAAGATTCCTATTTGGTTTCTTTTAATAACAAAGTGATGATTCGTACAAACAAATCTTTTATCTATGATAGATGGATGCAAAACAACATATATTTTATCAAACCTAAGATGGACTCACCGCTTAACATTGAGGATAATGATAATAACTCTAAAAAACTTAAAGCTTCTCACTCTAATGAGACTTATCTTTGACATTTACGATTTGGTCTGATTAACCTAAATAGGATTCAAAGGTTGATAAGGGATGGACCTTTAAGTCGCTTAAAGGTAGAATCTATACCACAATGTGAATCTTGCTTAGAGGCAAAATGATGAAAAGACCTTTTGGGTAATAGGGCTGAAGGGGTTCTACAACTTGTGCATAGTGATGTTTGTGGACCTATGAACATCTGGGCATGAGAAGGGTATGAGTATTTTGTCACTTTTATTGATGATTACTTAAGGTATGAGTATGTATGCCTGACGCACAACAAAAGCAAAACTTTTGACAAGTTCAAGGAGTTTTGGGCTAAAGTAGAAAAGCAATTAGGTAGACCCATAAAGACACTTCGATTCGATTGAGGTGGAGAATACTTTTCTGATGAGTTATTGGGACACTTATTAGAGAATGGGATTCTATCCCATTTGATTATGCCAAGCACTCCGCAGTAGAATGGCATGGCAAAGAGAAGGAATAAGACTTTGTTGGACATGGTTAAGTCCATGATGAGTCATTCATCACTGCCTTTGTCCTTTTGGGGATATGCACTGCAAACTGCATGTTATCTTCTGAATGACGTGCCTTCAAAATTGGTCCTTAAAATTCCTCACGAGTTGTGGATGGGTAGGAAGACATCCTTAAACCATATTTGCATATGGGAATGTGTTGGAAAAATAGTACGCAGTGAAATTTTGAGAATTTTTATACCAAAGTGTTTTCTAAAACATAAGTTTGATATGCTATATGCATAAAGTAACTAGATCTTACTAACCTTGTTTGCTGAAAAGCTCCACAATCCGTGAAGAGAAGTAATGTTCTAGAAAGGCTTTAAGCAACTAGCCTTCTTTGCTATTCTCTATCCACGATTGGTGTGTGTGTGGCCACACTCATATAGCTCTTCTACCAGGCGACTCTCTTTCCAACCAATTGAGAAAACCCAAAGATATAGTTCGTGATGTGTGAACAATAGCTCATAGGGAGTTTCAAAGTCTTAATAGTAAAGTCTCACTCTTAATCTCTCAATTGATCTAAATAACATATGAGCCTCATTCCCTATTTGTAGAGATTAGGCCTAGGGGTCAATCCGTATCAAATAAGACCTCAAAATTTCAAATTAGGATCAATATTTGAAAAAATCTGCATGAAAATGTGTGATCTATCTATCGTTCGATCGGCAGGCCTAACTGGCAGATCAGTCTGTCAAAATTACTCCATTGGTAGGCCAAACTTAAAGATCAGCCTGCCAAACTTACGATAAATGATCCTTGCGAATCTTTAATTTCTTACCCGTGATTATTGGGATAGGGCCTCAGTCTTAATTCAAATAACCCAATAGAGAAGTTATCTGATTAAAACAGTCATATGTAGATAATCTTTAGGAAAATAAATATTTTTGATATTTCAACAAGTTTATCTTGAATTAATTTATTCAAAATTAATCCAACTGATGAACAAACATGAATTATTTGATCCCGATAATTCAATAAGTTTATCTTGAATTAATTTTCACCAAAATTAATTCAACCGATAAACAGATATGAGTTATCTAATGCTATCAAATTTTCAACCAATCTGATAATTTGACACAAGTCACTAATTATTGAAAAAGCACACCGTATCGTTATGGAATTTTTTATAGCTAGCAAAGGGGACCTAGTGGACCTATATAGTTCAAGCTCCTGATAATTATGAAACACAATATCCCAGGTATACATTTCATAATTATCAACTCTAATGCTACTCTACTAAAAGCTTAGAGCTACACTCTCGAACTATATAAAATTACAAAGCCCTTATAGCTAAGTCCCCATGACATATCATAATGTATCATATTCCCATAGGATTATCCATAATCAGTTTAAGGATAAATTCTGTCTTACGTTTCCAATTATTTTTCCCTTACATTCCATTATCTTACCATCGAAAAACTTACCATCCAAAAATAGTATACCATTCGGTTACACCTATGTATCTAAATGGTTAAGTGCTCCAATTTTTCAATTACAGGATAACGCATATAAGAAGATATCGTTTACTCTTAAAGAGGAGCTATAGATTCCATATCTATAAATAATATATCTATGCTATCAAGAGTCATGCCTCCAATATACTGGTATGTGTACCAACATAAAATGTGGATGTTACCCTTTGGCACATCAAAAGACATAAGTCAAGACAACAGGCCAACTATTCATCTCATGATTAAGATACAATACAAATGATTATCTAAAGTGAATCGATTTGCTGAGACAGAATTGTTAATCCAAATCAATTCAATTTACGTCCCGATCTAATGCATCGTCATCCATGACAATGCATAAATATTTCTATTCATTGAGTCCTCCTCCGATGGCCAAGACAAACCATCTCCTATTAGGGATATAGACAACATAACAATCTTTGCATGAATACCGCGTCTAACTTTATTCCCTCGATTGTGGATCTTATAATTTAAACCGTCACCTTAAGAATCATGTTTTTTGCATAATCTGTCCATTATATGCCCAATTCTTAAAGGTTTAGGCTGATAGTCTTAGACTTTTATTTGCTTATCATACATTTAATAAATATGAACGTAAAGAGGACAAGATTTGGTATATAAATAATAAATAAATTCTTTAGTAATAAAAATTTCTTCAAAAACATATTACATTTTTACTACTTAGAGCATACATGTCTAACAATCTCCCATTTTCACTAAGTAAGTAAATATGACAAATCTCGCATCCCCATAGGTTCCACATGCCTCTTGAAGACTCTCCCAGCAAATGACTTCGCAAATGGATCAGCTAAATTGTCCTTTGATGCTATTTTGCACATAGTGACATGCCCGCCTTCTACGAAGTCCTTTATCATATGTACTTTTGATCAACATGCTTACTCTTCTCGTGAAATCTCAGTTCCTTGGCATTAGCTACCACTGCACCGTTATCTTAGTACAGTGATACCGCCTTATCCATACCAGGGACTATTGGGTTTTGTTGAATTTTGTGATTCAAATAAGCAACGAAAAATTAAGATTAATTCCCACAAAACCCTCACAAGATCCATGCAAGTCGATTAGATTGATAAGAAAGTCATAGAATCTTACCAAGATGACAAAAAGGGCAAGATTTTTAGAAGGAAGAGAGCGGGTTCACTCCGGTGACACCCTAACTCGAGCTTTTCGTATTCAGGATCAAATTCAAACGTTGTTACTTAGAGCAACTCCCTTTGTAGGTATCCACACAAATAGAATTTTCAAAAACTGAATTGGTGCGCTAGCAGCCTCTCCTTGTGTTAAATGACTCTATTAATTTTAGTGTTTTTAATGTTTATGCCTTTTAGAATGAAAGAACGTCTTTTCTCTAATAATTTAGCCAGAAACCCTAAAACAAATATATATATATATATATTGACTTCGAGATAGAGTTAGATTTTAACTAGGGTAAACTGTAAATTTAATCATATTATTTCTCAATCTTAAGTAGACTGATATTGAAACCCTTATCAATTCATTCCAGTATGGCCATGCATTTTACTTCAATTTAACTTATCGAGGCGCCTATAGATATCTTTCTCATAATAAATGAGAGACAAATTCCTTCTTAATTACTCACATTCCTCACATGATTCAGTCTATATCTAATAGTAATCCATTCCATCATCTTGTTAAAGATAATATTAGATTGTGTCAAAATATAAAACTTGTCATGTAGGAAACCATGGTTATTTCAGGTTAGAGGACTAAGATAATACTATTATGATGAGAATCACTTATGACAATTATCCATACAGTATTCTCATAGCAGGTTGATCCAATACATCGCTCAAAAAAAAAAACTCGAGCGAAAAATCAAGGGGTTTTGATAAAAGGCTTGAAGGAGAAGTCTTTTTTGATAAGTAGACCAAGAAATTTTAGAATTGGATAAATGGCCTAAATGCCATGTCATCCAAAATAAAATAAAAAAAAAACACCTTAGCAAGATGAAAAAAAAATTGAAGCAGGGTGCCCAGGAGGCTTGATCAAAATCGAGGGATTCTAATTTGCCCTCCAAATTGGCAATTCCACCCAAATTCCCCCAAATCGACAATCGTGTCCTCCAACCTAGGTGAAGCAAAGCAGCTCTTCAACCCTTCATAGTCTTCTTCTTCTTCTTCTTCTTCTTCTTCTTCTCCATCTTCTTCTTTTTCTTTTCTCTGTGTTCTTTTTCTTTTGGCAAAATTTGATGAAGAAACTCACCAACACAATCTGCAGTAGCTCATCTCTATACTAGGTATTCTTAGATTCCCTTTTTTTCTTTTTTTTTTAATTTTTTTGATATGCCCAACATCAAAATTGGGATGTCTCTGGCATGTCATCATAGGGGGTACTAATATTTTGTTTCTTTTTGTACTAGTGGTTATTCATTGCGTGTTTTTTTGTTCTTGCACAAGAGTGGTAAGTTCTGCATGGAATATATATATATATATATGAATGTGTATATATATATCCGATGCTTTAAATGTAGTGGAAGCTTACGCTGAAATAGACACCACTAGTTAATTAGGCATATAGTCATAGGCATTATTTATTTATTGTGCTCTCCATCTTCATTTCGAGAACGTCCCATTTCTTCGTCATTTAGGCTTTTTTTTTCCTTTCTAATCTGCCATTCAAAAGCAGGAACTTTAAATGTTCTTTAAGAAAATAAATTATGGAAGGAACATGCCATTGCATGGAAATTCCAATTGTGATGCGGAAGGGCATCGCCATTAGTATTTTATTTTCTGACAACTTTGCATTGATTGGTTCATTATTTCTCACCTAGATGTCAAAGAGATTAGGGGTATTGGCTTGAAAGTGTCAAAGCTTGAGAATGCAAATCCTCTTAAGCAAGGTATGTTCTTAAAATGGTTTTCAGTTGGTACTCCTTCAAGCATGCTCAGTGTAGTTCTACATAATATGGTCCTACTCAGGTCTATGCAAAAAATTCTTTTAACTTTACAAAAACTGATTTATATTTCATCTGTGACCATTATTAACTGGTGGTTGTTGACATCTCTCTTGCGGCCAAACTGGTCACTATCTTTTATTGGTATTAATTGCTTAGTATTACAGAATGCTATGCTATTATTATTCATTTGGATATAATGTTGTTTGTGTGTTGCCGTTCCTCTAAATTTTTTTTATACATCCTCCATTTTTTTTAGATAAATAGAAAATGCTAATAGTAGCTCTATTTCTGTTCATTGAAGCATTCACTATAAAAATATCTATATTTGTGGTTGGCATTATTGCTCAAGAGGTTTGTATAGCTTGTTCCAAAATTGCATGGGACATGTTTTTTTCTGGACATGGTACTTATCATTGCATTCTTAAAGGTTTAAGGAAGTCATTGTTCAATGTGTTTCAAGATGGCATTGTTCATCTGAAAATGGCATTGGTGATTGATGATCGCTTGAAAGTGTAGGATGAAAAAGATCAACCTAGGATGCATTAGTGGTAAGGATTGAATTCTATTTAAACATCTTTGATATTGAGTATTTGATGCTCAATATTCTCAGCCTTTGTCTTTAGCATTAAATATGTGTTTCATATTCTTGATAATGCAGATTGAATTCAATTAGTTTGTTATAAAGTTGCTCATGACTCTATAGTCTTGTTCATTTGATTCTAGAATCCACTTACACAATTGTGGGATGGATCATAGGAAAATGATGGATTTGATTGAATCTTCAACATTGCTCTATTTGTGTGTGTGTTGTGTGGTTGTGGCGCTCATAATGCATGTATCATGTATGTATAACCATTTATTTTTGTTAATCTAATTATAGGACGATGTTTTAAGTATCATGTATTTGCAGCAACTGGGAAGTTTAGGATGAAAAAAATGAAGTATCATGGATTTGATAGCCTTCATTTAATGAAAAAAAGAAGCCAAAAAGTTTAGGAGTTCTTGTTAGTAGCACATTACTTGTGAATTTTGTGTAAAATCTATATATCTATGTAATTGTTAATAGCATTAGTTGTAATCTATATATCTATGCAATGTTTAGGTAATTGGTTTGTTTGGATTGGAATTGTTAATAGCATCTTTTGATTGAACTAGAATTAAGGCCTAGCCTAAACGTCATTAATTAATTTTTTTTTTTTTTGTAGTTCGATAACTAAATGACTCCATTACCAATTTATTTTGATGTTGGAGGACATTAGAATGAGTTAGAAACTTGTTGGGTGTGGTGTGAGGTGTAAGGTGAAATGAAAGGAATTATGTTAGAAGAAGAGAGTCCTAAGTTCAACATGTTAATTAACAAGATTTGTGCAAAAGCTGGAATTGATTGTGAAATAAGTCATTGAAGATAACCTACATGCTAACAAAACACTCTAATAAGATGAAACCAATTAGAATTTCTAACGATGATGACCTATTAGCTTTTATAGGGTTACTTAAGTATAGTGGTAACATAATACCTCTGCATGTTCAATTGGAAGACAAAGATATAAATTGTGTTGAATGGGAGATTGTAGTTCAAGAAGAGATTGCCTTGGCTCCTACTAATGAAGAAGAAATTCAGAGAAACCTGCCAGATGATGAATTTTTTTATTGTGATTTTGTTGATGCTGCTTTAGACGATAATGCCTTAGCTCCTAATGATATGCGCCCACTACCACCGCCACAACCACTCATGATTTCAAATGAAAGAGAAGTCGGACAATCCTCAACTTTGAATATTTTCACATTCAATGATGGGTCTAATTTACAAGTTGGTGACCACTTTAGAAGCAAGAGAGAGTTAGGGACGACACTTCATGTGATAGCTTTAAAGGGAAGGTTCGAGTTTTTAACCAAAAAATCAAACAAAAATTTACTCGTAGTGGAGTGTGTGGATCCAAATTGTAAGTGGCATGTTCGGGCATGTAAGTTGTCATTGTCAAACATGTTTATTATTTGAAACTATTGCGGAATTCACTCTTATTCGCTAGAAAAACATTCATCAAAGCACAGGTAAGCATCATACTTTGTTATTAGGGAGTGCATGAAAAGTCAATTTGTAGGTATACCATAGGGTCCACGGCCTAAATCAATACGGAATTATGTTAGCAGAAAATTTAGAACGGATTTTAGTTACTACAAAGGTTGGATGGCTCGTTGGCATGCAATTAACCTCATAAGGGGCCGAAGAAAGTTTTGCCATCCTTATTGTCATTTGCTTAAGTCTGTAAACCATGGCACTATTACCCATATTAAGGTAGACAATTCAAACGAATTTAAATATCTTTTTTGTGGCACATGGACCCTGCATATGAGGATTTGTTTGCATGAGGAAAGTAATAGTTGTTGATGGAACATTTTTGAAGGGAAAATTCAGAGGCATGCTACTTGCAGCCACAGCTTAAGACAGTGAACGCTGTTGTTATCCCAATGCTTTAGGGATTGTGGACAAAAAAGATGGTGCATCTTGGACATGGTTCTTCTTAAAGTGGAAGGAAGTTGTGAAAGATTGTGAAGATTTAGTTTTCAGATCTGATAGGCATCAAAGTATTAAAAATGCTATTGAGATAGTTTATGAGTCAGCACGCCATGGTTGTTGCACATTTCATGTGGCGTAGAACATCAAGGCTGCCTTCCATTCTAGTGCTATTCTACCGTTGTTCTTTAAAGTTGCTAATGCTTATTAAATTGATGAGTTTGATATGTTTTTCAAGGATCTTTGTTCTGATTATCCACGCATTGGGAGATACCTGCAAGAGCCGGTTGGCTTTGAGAACTGGTCTCGTGCTCATTTTAAAGGAAATAGATATGATGTTATGACCTCAAATCTTGCTGAATCATTGAATGGAATGCTCGAAGATGTCAGAGATTACTCCGTTGTTGCCTTGTTAGATTATGTGTTTGGAAAGATGCCTATATGGTTTAACAAAGGGCCGACCAATGCTATTGTTAATACCTCAATTTTGACACAACGAATGAGAAAATACTCCATAATAGGTACAACAGAGCTGGATTTTTATCAATCAATAAGCTCAATATTGATGAGTACTACGTTGGCGATGGAGAGGTCTCTACAACAGTGAACATTAGATTGAGAACTTGTACTTGTCACATGTTTGACGTAGATCAGATGCCATATGAACATGCAATTGCAGCTTGTGGGAAGGCAGAAACATCTGTTTATGAATTATGCTCACATTATTACAAGATGGATACATTGGTTAATGCATATGCAGAGACAATTTATCCTGTACCAGATTCATCCCAATGGGAGATTCCCGATGATGTTAAAGAAATGCACATTTTACAGCCTAATGTTAAGCAAAGACGCGGTAGGACAAAACACAAAAGAATTCCAAGTACAGGTGAGAGCAACAAACAGAGAAGAAGCAGGTGCGCTAGATGCTGACAATATGGGCATGATCAAAAGTTTCTTGATTTCATTTATTGCTAAGAGATAATGACTTTCTATATATCGATGAAGTAATTGTTAATTGTTCCATTTGATATCATTATTGTCTTGTTCTGTATTGTTCTATACAAGGTTCCCTTAGAGTATGATTAAATTAAGTCGTTATGCTGCTGGAATTTACAAAACTTAAAAATTTAACGGGGTCAATATGGGGTCTGCATAGTATCGACCTCCTTATAAGGCTATTGATTGACATGTGCAAGTACAAAAGAACATGGTCGACATGGGTCTACATGGTATCAACCTTCTTATAATGCTATTGAATGAGATGTACAAGTATAAAAGAACATGGTCGACATGGGGTCTACATGGTATCGACCTTCTTATGATGTTGTTAAAGGAACATTATCGTCCTCTTCTTTAATGTTTAACCCATTACAAGTATAAGAGTTCACACATGAAATTAAAAAATGCACAAATATAACATTTTAAATGGACACATCAAGTCAAAGTCAGTGTAAATCTTGGGTCGATATGAGTCAACACAGGGTTGACATTGTTGGGCTTTGTTGGATTTTGTGATTCAAATACGCAGTAGAAAATTAAAAATTAATTCCCACAAAACCCCCGCAGGATCCATGCAATTCGATTAGATTGATAAAAAAGTCATAGAATCTTACCAAGATGACAAAATGGGCAAGATTCTGGAAGGGAGAGAGCGGGTTCACTCCGATGACACCCTAACTCGAGCTTTTAGTATTCAGAATTGGATTCAGGCGTTGTTACTTAGAGCAACCCCCTCTGCAGGTATCCACACGAACAGACTCTCTCTCAAAAATGAATTGGTGTGCTAGCACCCTCTCTTTTACGTTAAATGACTCTCTCTAATTTTAGGGTTTTAATGTCTTTTGCGTTTTAGAATGAGAGAACGTCTTTTCTCTTCTTAATTCGACTAGACATCCTAAAACAATAATATATATATATATATATCTATTGACTTCGAGATAAAGTCAGATTTTAACTAGGGTAAACTGCAATTCAAATATGATTCAGAGAATCTACTTAATGTCTGTAATTCGAATATGATTCAGAAAATCTAGATAATCTCAGTAATTCAAATATAATTCAAATAATCTAGATAATGTCAGATTCAATGAACCTAGACATATATAGTACATCGAACATCGAATCTAGACATTATAAGGTTCATCAAACCTAGACACAGTAAACCCAAATTCGTTCTTGGTCTGTTCTAAGTGTGCGACCCTGTAGGTTCACATAACATTGGTAGTGGGCTTGAAATTCTGTTTGTGGCCCACAAATCATAAGCGGCCTCTAGCAAGACATTATGATTACCCAAGTTATGTGAATGTCAATAATCCGATATAACCTAATCCACAATAAGTATTAAAGTCCTTTTGTCACTAGAGACCTTGATTAAACATAAGGCATGGTTTATGTCATCCTTATACTATTTAATCATATTATTTCTCAATCTTAAGTAGACTGATATTGATAACCCTTATTAATTCATTTCAATATGGCCATACATTTTACTTCAGTCTAACTTATTGAGGGGCCCATAGATATCTTTCTTATAATAAATGAGGGACAAATTCCTTCTTAATCACTCATATTCCTCACATAATTTACTCTATATCCAACAACAATCCATTCTATCATCCTGTCAAAGATAATATTAGATTGTGTTAAAATATAGAACTTTTCATGTAGGAAACCATGGTGATTTCAGGTCAGAGGACTAAGATAATACTATTGTGATGAGAATCAATTATGACAATTATCCATGCAGTATTCTTATAGCGGGTCAATCCAATGCATCATTTCTCAAATATGTATCTATGAGTTGACTTAGTATCTCATACACATGATTAGTAAAACATAATCATCAGTCAAATTTCACACTAGTCTTCATTCATTATTATCCCAATAATAATAACCGACTAGGTATAATTTAGAATATAATTCAATTTTCACCTAAGAGTTTTACTATCAAGTCACATACTTGATGACCTTAGGTAGAATTAACTATTCATAGAATTAGAATCAAAAACAATAATGAAAATGCCTCTTTATTAATAAAATGTAAATATAATAAAATCAATATGTGGTTATTACATAATTGGCCTAGGGCACATCACTAACAGACATAAGGTCTAAAAAAGTGTAATTTTCCTATATTTTTTCAATTATATGAGGTCGATATGGGTCGATGCAGGTTTGACATAGGGTCGACATATGTAGACCCTATATCGACCCTATGTCGATCCATATAGACCTTGATGTCTTTTTGGTCAAAAATTCACCTCATCGTATATCACTCCCTATGTATCTTATTTAAAGCAAAATTCTACATGTGGGATGTCTCTATATGTTCCATGTTTAACAGATACTCATTACATAAGAAGGAACATTTTCAAAGGGACATTATATTCCTCTTCTTTAATGTTCAACCCATTATGAGTATGAGAGTTCACACATGAAATTAAAAAATGCACAAATATAACATTTTAGATGGACTCATCAAGTTAGAGTCAGTGTAAATTTTGGGTCAATATGGGTCGACATAGGTCTACACAAGTGTAATTTTCATATATTTTTTCAATTGTATGAGGTCGATATGGGTCGATTCAGGTTCGACATAGGGTTAACATATGTAGACCCTATATCGACTCCATGTCGACCCATATTGACCCCACATCTATACACCCCTATGTGGGATTTCTTAGGTCGACAGATGCAGACCCCATGTAGATTTAGGGTCAATATGGGTCGCTATAGTATCGACATGGGGTCGACATATGTAGACCTCATATCAACCCCACATCGACCTCACACCGGCCTCTTTTTAAAAAAAAAAAAAATTGGAATTTGTAAGGGCTATTGTCAAAATTTCAAAGTTGACAAATAAGCACTTACTAACAAAAATCATTAGTTTCATATGTAGATCAGATGCCATGACCATGTAGACCTCATATCGACCCCAGGCTGGGTTCTACATGCTATGTAGACCCCATGTAAATTCAGGTTCGACCTAGGGTTGATACATGTTCGACATAGGGTCTGCATTTATAGACCTCATATCGACCCCATACACTTGTCTTTCTCTCTCCACATAGTTTAGAAGCGATGTGAACATGCCATCTATAGACCTCATATCAACCCCATATCGTCAATTTTTGGAAATTGTAAGGGATATTGTCAAAATTTTAGGCTGGGTCCGTCAAGTGCCCCAACTGATCAATTCATTATGTAGAGTGTGTCAATTCTCCATATCAAAAAAATATTAGGTTTTAAATAAACACATATTTAACAAAAATTAGTAAAATCATTTCGCAATATTAGTTTACAAACTTTGTCAATTCCCCATAATCGTTTACACAAAATACTGGAAAAGTTGCTTTATTTTTTCCCACCAAAAAAAAAATTCGACAACATAACTGCTTATATTAAATAATATCCAAAACCTACAAACACAATCCAAACAACTATAAAACCCACAAACATAATCCAAAAAACTAGAAAGCTTGCAGACATAATTCAAACAAGTACATTGTTCTTTATACATATGACATACACTTTAATCATTTTCTTCTAGGATCAGTATATGGAGTTCACATATATTGTGATCTTGTTCTGATCCTCTACGGTCTTTGCGGTCTTTCTACTTGAAGTGCTTGTGGTTCTTCATTGTATACAACTATATCAGTGCTATGTGTAGGACAAGGTGAGCAAGGTTGTGCAAGGCGAGGAAGGAATAGATGGTGTAGGACATAGATCAAGCATGACCGTATTGTGAGGTTGGGCAAAAGCTTCCGTGGGTGAGCTCGATAAGTGTGGCGATCCGATTACACGTATGAGAGTAGTGCGAGGTGACGAAACAACAGGTGACTCATCTGTAGGCAAAGGTGTAGTGTGAGGCTAAGCCGTAGTGTGAGGAGAGGGACAAGGTGAGGGAGATAAGTTTTGCAAGCCTTCTTCATGTAGGGGTGTACTGCGTGACTGAGGCGTAGTAAACCCATCATAACCCTTACCGTAATGATGCTCTTGATGTCCCCTTGATAGTAGTTTTTGACCAATGTTTGAATTGCTCAGAAATATGTTGTTTCAACTGCTCCATCCCCAAAGCCATTTCTCTTCTCATGGCTTCTTGCTCTTTCCTGATGACTTCGACCTCATTCTCAAGCTACACTACTCTGCGAGGAGCATCCTGATGTTTGGATGTTGAGGACGCATCTTGATCAACGAAGGGAGAAACATGCTCTAGACAGTCATGGCCAAAAACTACACGCTCTCCCTGATTAAGAATCTTGGTCAACTGGCTTACAATTGGATCAACATTTCTTCCTACAAAAGGCCTAAAATTGACCATTCATAGGGTTCTCATCTCCTCATTTGCAGTAGACAACATGCTATGAATATCCTGCAAAACAAATTAAAAAAATTCTTGTTAAGACCATGTTTGTTTTACTTATTACAAATAATTACATGAGTCATTGGTAGACATTGACTTGTGACCGTTCTATTAATCTCCACCCTCGAAGGATTGGCTACACCCCTCCACTTTATTGTCTTCCAACAACACATTCAAGGCACAGGATTTTCTGTCGGGATGGGGGTAACAAATCTGTTTGCCACCGCAAGGATGCATTCATAGGCAAATACCTATACCAAAAATAAATTTTGGATCAAATATTATATCAAATATAAAACAATAAATCTGATATCAAATACAAACTTATACATAAATTACTCATGTTTAATTACCTCAAACGGATATATAAATCCATTGAAAGTGAATGTTGCATTACTCAAGCCACACTTACTCATTATATGCTTTTTCAACTACTTGATTGAATATTTAAAAGACTCTCGGCCCTAAGGATAGGCACAAAAAGCATCTATGTTATCGACCAAAGTTAGGAACTATGCTTTGATTTTCATGAAATTTTTGTCATTGGCCATCAAAACACCAACGACAAAAATCAATGCCGCCATATTCCTCTTCTCTAAATGGTCTACAACTTCAAAGTTCTGCTCCATCTTCTCGATAACATCATAAATGAAAATTTTTGTGTTATCCAGCCAGTGCCTATGCACAAAGGGTGGAGTGGCATCATCCCTCATCCTCCTCATCCCCTTCATCCTCATTTCCTTTGTCAACAATAGGATACTCATCACCGCAACACAATCCTGTTAGCAAGACAAAATCCTTTAATGTATACCTAATTTGAACACGATTAACCACCATCTAAAATTCATTCTCAAAGTTCACTGTTGCCGTCCACAGCACCAATGACCATAACAACTGGCCAGAGTGTTGAAAATTTTGAGCCACGTCCAACACATGGCCAAATTGGGTGCCTCTAAACCATTGCAAATCGTCTAGGTCTAGATTGTCTATAATGAACTTCATATAATGCTTGTATTTTGATTTCTTCGACACCCTGCAATCGTAATGCTCCTCACTCCTTCACATGGGATCTAGTCTTAGAGGTTGTTCAATATACAAAACAAATTTTATAAAAATTGAAAACAAATTTACATAACAATTACAACGGAATTAACACCAAAGAGCAATTAAAATAAAGATAGCCCCATTCCATGTATATCAAAAGGAGATGTTTATCTTATGAGATAATAAAAACACCATCATACGACAAAAGGAAAAAAAATAAAAAACCAAAAATGGTAGGAACAAACCTAGAAAAGCAAGAAAAAAAGTTCAGAACTTAACTAAGCATTATTTGGCAGCTAGCAACCAAAACATGAATTCCAAAATGCCTTCAGGTCTTCAAGTAATTTCAAATGGCTTCTGACTTGTGGGTTGAAGAAGTGAAAGAAAACAAAGTTAAGGATTTGTGGAAGAGATAGATGGTAAAAAAGAATTAGACAGCAAAGAGAGTTTTGCATCAAGTTCCCTCAAATAATATTTTTGAATGAAAAAAAAAAGATTGAGCTTTTAAGAGGAGGAAAACCAACAGTTAGGAATGTAGTGAACTTCTAATTTATTTACCTTGTTATTTTCCTTCTTTTAGTATTGGTGTGAAACAAAGGACTTGTCTCGTTTTCTCTATACACTTGGTGTAGTATAAGATCAGACTTTTGACTTTTACTACTAACCTAATAACTTTTGACTTATGCATTTCTGGACTATGGTTAAGTCGCAGAAATAGAAGAATTGCAATATGTTGAGCAAGAGATACTAATCATGCAGTCAGCTAGTAAAGAATAGAACTAAAAACTGTAAAATGTCAAAGCAAGTATTTTAACAAAAAACAACTTCATTTTATCCCAACACAGCAAAGCAAGCATGCACTCAGAGTAAAAATTGGCAATGCAAGCAAACTCATCACTCACCAAATTTGTTATTTCTTATTTTTCTTCTTTTTTAAAGTTAGACAGATTTAAGGGGCAAAGAGAAAAACAAAGAAGAACATACAGTGACGTACAGATGTTAGATGATATATTACTTGATTTTAGTCGAACACCAACAACATCATCAGTTCATCAACATCTTCTTTGCACTTTTCTTCCTACCAACAAGGCCTAAAAACAACGTTTCTTTTACACAAAAATTGAGATATATAGCAAGAAGATAACCCAAAAAAAAATATACCGCCTATCTAACATCAATCTAAGCGATCATAATCCCATTCATTAAAATTTAATTGGTTGCATTTCCTTTTATATAGAAAACAGAAACTTCTAGAGCAAAAAAAAATTATAAGCACACACAGAGACAAACCAAAACCTTGAAAATTCACATTAGAATCCTATATAGAAATCACCACAATCTCTAAAAGGAACAAAACCCATGAAATCTTAAAATCATAGTTTACCTTATTAGATCAGATCATGCAACCTCACCCTAACAACTTGAAATTTGTGGCCTATGGGAGAAGTGATGCTGATAATCTACAATGGATATCTGAAGAAGGAGATGCTTTGTTCTATCTTCTGTTTTTTGAGGTTTTCTTTTAATTTATTTTGAATCTCCTACAACTTACTGCCTTCCACAAGAATGAAAGGAAGAAAAGAACAAGTAAAATGGACAGCTAAATTAAAGTATTCTTCCCCTATAGACAAATGTTTGAGCGTGAGAGAGGCAGCGGATTCTGCTTCAATGGAGGAAGAAGAAAATGAGGGATGATTCAGTAAGAACCCAAGTTACTAGTCCTTGAACATCTTGTGTCACAGTGATGAATTCCAATCATAATTTATTATCCTTTGCAAAAAAATAAAAAATTTTGGATGCTATGGAACTTACTTGCAAATTTTGAGTAGAGGTAGCCTCTAGTATTTTAAAAACAATATCTGCTTTACCCTAAAAAGGAAAATCAATTAAATCCAATGCACAATATACAGTTAAAATTATGTCAGAACATGTCTAGCCATAAATATAGGGTGTTTTGGCAAAATTCTCAAAATAAAACTGCAAAGAGGGGAATCGAAAGAAGACAATTGCAAGAAACAAGCCCAAGAGCTTTATCTTTCACTTTAATTCTCCTCAAATATCATCCTCAGTAAAACAACAAAAAAAAAGTGTTGGAAAAACCTTTCTGTTTTTTCTTCTTTTTTTTTTTTTTTTAACTTTCATGCAAAGAATGAGGACATCAAGTAGGAAGTACCCACACTTGCATTTAAGATTGACATTGTTTATTTTTTATTGTTTCGAAGAGGGGAAGAATTCATTTCTGCCTAAAAAGACAAAACACTGTCTTTATCTTTTTCTTCTACTTTCTTTTTTTTTTAATGGATATTATGGACCCAAAGCTAATTTTTATATTTGATTATTGCTTTGCAAATCGGAGAAGTATGTTTTTATTTTCCTATAATCGGCATCCAGTTTAAGACCAAAATGTTGAGGGGGAGAGAGAGAAAGAGAGAGAAGAGCTTAGCTAAGTTAGTGCAACTTTGCTGGTGTAAAATAGTAAATGGTGCATGTGATTAAGGAATCCTTGTAAGTTCATGGAAGCTAATTGAGTACATTATTCTAGTTCTTTTAATGGTTGACTTATTATTTAGAACAACGACTAAGAACCACTACTTCTTAGGAGATTGTTGTAGATCATGATCAGCAATGAAATGGTGTACATATTTACTAAAAATTGCTAATTGCTAATAATTTTAAGTAATTTTGCAAGATGTTTAAAATCGTCTCCACAAGTATGATGCTTTAAATTTGTGCATCTTTGGGTACCAAGGGATTGAATCCTATGTCACATTTCCACATTCCAATTTGCAATGTGGAATATGCACACACTCTTTGCAACCAATCCACAATCCACTTATTGGGTCAGTCTTTATGAACACAAATTCAAATTATGGTGTCCATAACATAACAAAATACATCACATTCAAAGGCATAACAAAATAAATAAATGTAATCCAAGAAAATGAGCACAATTTATTTCAAATTTTGAGTCAGTCGTTGAAGTTGAAAGTATTTACATAAATAAGTTTCTGAAATGTGCGAGTCTACGAGAATAGTATTGACATTCCAAGCTTCAATTCAACATTTCTATTCAACATTCCCATTCAACAATATTAAAATGAAATATGCATAACACTCTTAATTTTTAAAAACCATAGACTAAGAGATAGGAATATGTGTAAGTCATATGCTTTTGGATTCCACATAAATTGCAATCAAATAGTCCAGATCTATAAGTTACCAAATTAATATATGCAAGAAACAAAATTTAAATTTGAACCAACTATAGTACTTGAACTAAAATTTGATGCCTTGTAGTTCTTCTTTCATAGAGTTATCCCTAACATGAATATACCCTTTAGTTTTCCAACCAAAACAGATACAACCATCATTTTTTCAATCCAAATTGCTGTCTTTGGAGTAAGTAACATACACTTTGATAACTCAACTCACATTTAAGTACTCTCCCCACTAATTACTTTAAAATTTCACATTGATGTCTTTGGAGTATTGACTATTGAGGCTGGCATAAGCATTACTATGTCATTAATCATACCTCATTAGCAAAAAAATGTCATTAATCACACCCCCATCATTCTCCAACCACATTTTCTTTCAATTATCTTTTACCCTTTTTTGTTTCTTTGATAATTATATATTTTTCCTTTACTTTGTTTAATTTTGTTTATCGAATGTAGAAATTTACACAAAATGAAAAAAAAAGAAACAAACCTCTTCCAACTTACACAGCAAAAAATTTTACATAAAATTCCAAAATTAAACATATGATGATTTTGCAAAGTAGAAGGTTCAAATTTAAAATTCCATCAGAATTTTAATCTTGAAGACTTACCTAGCATTCTTTCTAGGGTTTTCTAACTATCAAAATACTCCATCACGAGCAAAGCAGACAAAGGAAACCAACCAAACATATACTGATCTTGTAGCAGCATTGACTGACAAATGGTGAACAGACAGACGACGTCGGGCACACTGCAGACAACGGCGAGGACAATGGATGACAGCCGTAGATTGGCCGGAGAAGGAGAGGAGAGGCTTGGGGGGTTCTTGGTAGAGGAGAGGGAGCGTGGTTCGACTGACAAATGGCAAACGGACAGATGATGTCGGGCGCACCGCGGAGAACGGTGACGACGGTGGACGATAGCCGCAGATTGGCCGAAGAAGGAGAGGAGAGCGTTAGGGGGTTTTGGCAGCGGAGAGGGAGGTGGTTCGAAATGGATCGGACTCTTTCTGCCCTCTGCGATTTGTTACTCTGGATAAGAAGGGGAGGAGATGGGGAGTTTTGTTCTTCTGGGAGGGAAGGGCAAAACGATATATGGAGCTTGAGATGGATTAATAAAGCCAGATAGAACACATGTCATCAGTTTTTTGGTGCAAAAAAAAAAGATTATTCCTCCAATTATGTTTGTTGGGGGGCTCTTTTATCACATTTTCACCAAAAAATCTGAAAGAGAAGGGAAGAGAGATAGAGATATGGATATGGAGTTGGAGGAAGAGAAAAAGAAGAGGAAGAGGAAGTCTTCGTCATCTTCATCGTCGAAAGAATCAGCTCCAATAAACAATTTAGATGATGGCTGTCTCATGCACATCTTCAGCTTCCTCTCTCCTATCACAGGTTTCCCCTTTCTGTTTCCTCATCACCCCTAATTATTATTGTTTTCATCTTACATTTTTAGTGTTTTTCTTTTTTCCAAAACTGGTTTCCTGGATTGACCTCAAAACATTGTATTTTGGCAAAAATTGACCTCAAGCTTTAGTCTTGTCACAATTAAAAGAAAAAGACCCCAATTTTCTTGCCTTTTATAGAAGACATTGGGGTAGACTACTCATTAGAACAAGTTCAATTCAACATGACAATTTTCAGACTATAAGAATCACCAGCATTGAAAAGGAAAAAACCGATTTTTTTTTTTTTTTTTTCATTTGGAGTATCATTTTTCAATTATTTTTTCTCAATAGTTGTGAAAATGTCCTCTATACCTTAATTTGTTTTACAAGGCAACAAAATTGAAATTGGACAGTGTGATGAAAATTTGAAGAAGGGTTGTTGCTTTCAATTAGTGGTATTAGTAAGCGTCAAATTTATGAAGTAAAAAAAAAAAGAAGATTATTGTCAGCATTAGACAGGAAAAGATGGTAATGACTGTTTCAAAACCTTTAATGTCTGTGCAACGTGCCATCATTTAT
>CAMOHE010047376.1:0-22718 GCA_946598075.1 Artocarpus hirsutus
ATGATGTGTTTATGAAAAGCATGGTTATGAAAAGTATGAGTTTTATGAAAAGTTTGAAATCCATTTTTATGATGGTTTTATGATGATTTCTCATGATGATTTTTCATGAAGTTTAAGGCATGAAAGTTTATGCATGTTTTCATGATAATGTTTTCAAAGTATGAAAGTATAAGTATGTATATATATATCACCTAAATAAGTGTTGCACACCCTATGTTTATGTTCATGTTTATGATGTCCCAAAGGTTGGACATGTCATGTTTGGTTTGGGATTAGCTACCCCTTTCCTCTCATGACGGCGCGCCTATGATGATGATGTTATGGTGCAACACTTGGGCCCCTTAAGATAAAATGGATAAGTTTTAATATGGATGATGTAATGAAAGATATGTTCCTATGAAAATGTGCCTAGTACACTATTATGATGATGACAATGATGATGATGATGATGTTCATGAAATGTATGTAAAGATCCTGGGAATGCTTTTTCAAACTATGATTTCAAATGCACGTTAATAATTACAATAGTTTGCTTCAATTAATGTTTTAAAGAATGAATGTAACGACATCTGTGACGTTCGAAAAGGGGGCGTTACATTGTAATGACTTGAAAAATTCAGAAATTAATAAGTATAATTAATTAAGGATTTTTTCCATAACTATGCCACAAGTTCATAGGAAAATATAAGTTTAGAACTTATGAGTTTAGGTTTCAGTAAGAGTTACGTGAAATGTTCATGAGAGAGGGCATTAGTGTACCAATTAGTGCTTAGTGTGGAGTAATTGTGATGGAAAGAAAGTGGGTTTTTGTGGCTTAGACAGGCGAGTACGGGCTGTTCCGATGGAGTTATGGATGGCATGAGATGTTGTTAAACTCAGCTTGTCTCACTTTATCTGTTGGCACTAGAGGTGTCAAAAATTGATATTAGAATCTTGATCGGAGTTGGAGGAGAAAGAGAAGGTAGAGAGAAAGTAGAAAGAGACAAGGGAGTTGATTTTTTTTTCATTGGCTATTTTTTTTGCACTTGTGTTTATTGACACAGTTGTAGGTCTTCGAAGTTTAATCTGTGTTGTGGATGCTTCCATCTAATTTTGATCCATAGACTTTGAAATTTCTACAAACATATTCGTACTTTTAAAACTGTAATATTCTTGGTCTTTCTAAAAAAATCAAATAAATTCTAAATTTCTTACCATATTATTGTCTTATTAAAATCTCCACAAATCATAAAATTATTTTCATGTTTCTAAACTTATTTTCCGAATTTTATGATATCTATTTCTAAATGTAAAACTTTGACCTTTTTCTTCAAAGTTAGTGATCAACGAATTTTCACCATTTTTTAAAAGAATAATTTTCTTTATGCATTCCAAAGCTTTGATCAAATCTTAAAATTCTATTTCTTGATCAAGATAATGCTTCATAAATTCTAAAACTTTATAATGCTAATTGATAAATAAAACATATATTTTTCCTTATAATTTTCTTCTTTTTTTTTTTTGAAATGTATACTTTTCTTCTTCTATTAGTTACATTTTTAATACTTAATATGAAAACATTTTATAAACTTCTAATTTATCATAAAAATAATAGTCGTAATTTTTTGGTAAATTAAATTGACTATTTGCAAGTCAATTTAATCCAAATTCTGAACTTAGAACAATTTTTGCGCTTTATGGTAAAACCAGAATTACTTATAAAATGAAAAGTGGTTTATGGACTTGGATCGAATCTATGGATACTTTCAAACTTTCCTTTATCACATTATGGATTTGAAATTAACCCGTTTGTGATATTGTATTGTCCTAAAGGCTCATGCAAAGCTTGTGGCCTCCATTAACTTTTTTTTTATTATACTATTATTATTATTTTTGTGACTTTACATATTCACTAATACATGTAATTAACCAACTATGCTCATATAGGATATTGTTAACTTTTGAATTTCCAATAATCCTTGTGGCTTATAATATTCTTGTCATGCCTTGTGATTTTTCATAAAAATTGAGATCAATCTTACATTCATGAACTTTACACTCACCATTGTTTTCAAAATTATGGTGTTCCACTACTGATCTAGATTTCTCTTGCTAACTTGACATCATGTAGAAATTTCATATAATCATACTAAGTTGAAAATTCCTTTTTTATTAACTAATCTCAATTTAGATTTTCTAATTTGAGATTCTTAAAAAGGTTACTACTTTGACCTATGCATGGAATTATTGAATCATAAACGTATAGTTTAGTAAATTGAATAATTATTTTTAATTATCCAAGTGTACTATCACAACATCACATTTTGCTATACATTTCATACATGGGTACTATATATTTTCACAGTGTCTCTCAATGCTTGACGATACTATATATTACTAATTATAAAATCATGGATTCCTAGTTGTACTTCCACAAATTTTTTTACGCATAACTAATTGTTTGGGTTTTCAAGGAAACCCTTGACTTTAATACATTAATTCTCTCATAGTCAATTCATCTTGTATTTGCTATTACGATTCATTGTTAGGCCATCTATCTGATAGCTCATGGCTATTTTTAAACTTGTCAACATGTATATTTCAACTAGATTTGTCACACTATTGTTATTCTCATAATTCTTGTAGATATTTGCACTTTTAGACTTTAAACTTTTACTTCCTTACGAATTTAACGGTGTAATTATGGAACTTCTTAATTAATTCTACTTATTAATTTTTGGATTTTTCCTTTTGTTACAAGGTGGGTCGCAACTGTCATGACCCACGACCTCTGCCCATAAGATAGTGAGCCTTGGTGACCTGCGCCTCTACCTCATGAAGCGCTAATGGTGGTCAACTCTGGAGACTCCTACCAAAGGTGGAGGAGAAACAGTTTTATCTGCATAACTTTTCTTGTTCTTTTTTAAATTTTGTTTTATTATTCTCGTGTGTACAATTCTATTTAAATTGCGATAAACTTGTATAATTTTGGTCATTGGATACAGATCCAATGGCTAATAAAAGAGTTTTATCAATAAAATCTTTTAGAAGACTTATCATAATCTTGCCCTAAAGAGGAAAATTTTCCATTTAAGAGTTTGCAAACACATAGGAAACAAGAAAGACCGCTGGCTAGAATGGCAATAATCAAACCAAGATAAGGACAAACCCATAATTGAATGGGAAGATGAGAGAGGCAAAGGCTGCGAGAAGCCCAAAATCAAGGAGTTGAAACCTAGCTGAGACAAAATAAGGTAGTGGTGGTCTCAACCGAGGCCACCACAAGAGAGAAGTATTTATTCTTGAGGACTTAAGTCGATTTATCTAAAATGTTAATCACCCCCATCTTTTTGTGGGAGATTTGATAAATTACCTCCAAGCACATTGTGCTAATTCGCAAGGCACAAAGGCTACTATCACTGTGCTACGAAGGCTACTGTCACTTTGCTAAAGGAGTGGTGTCTAATGAAAAGCATGAGAGACATTGACAATAGAATGAGAATCGAAATAGATGATGAGGACATGCATAATCACCTATTTAATCTAGTGTTAGGGTTTAAGGAACAAATATTTTATTTATATTTATGAAATTTTTGGTAAAATAAATAACAATGCGTTTATTTCATATGTCAATAAGGGTTCTCAAATTACTTTCACATTATTGATTGTATATTAAGCAAATATGTATCCATGACTATTAGAACCAAATATTAGCATTGGACATATATGGGGTTTATAAGTAGATAGATATGATTCCAAGATAAATAGTCTAAATAATATAATCCACATTATGTAAAAAACTAGGCACTTTATGTTAGAGCCAGCAATTTCAGACACATGATAATGACACGATACGAGAATGACACAAGATAAATGGGTTTGAAATGCATGTGTATTAATTGTGTCATAAATGGGCTGTCACGAATAATATGAAAATAAACGTGCTTGATTTGTGCTAGCACGAATAATACGCTTTAACATGTTTAATTAAACATGTAGTAAATGTGTCAACATGACACATTTATAGCCTATTTATAGCACATTTAAACTTAAAATAATGCAAGGTTACACTCACGCCACCAACCCACCATCGTGCTGAGTGAATGTTTGATGTCAAATAAGAGCTTCTAATATATTTATTATGATTTTATGGTTTTGAAACTATCATCCACCAAGAGTCCCACATCAAAAGAAAATGAGAGTCTTCCTCTCATTCTTCTCTATATAATCCAGTTTTTTTTCTGTCCTAAGCGTGTGAAGCCGTGAATAGCTTCAGTATATTTTTTTCCAATCTTGGCTAGCTAAAATTTAAAGATTGGAAAAAATATAGTTTAAACATTCAATAATAATTAAATATTGTTATATTTTAGACACTGTAAAGGCCTTGTAGTTAAAATTATAAAAAAACTATTAAAATTATAAATAAAAAAATTTATATAGTAAAAAAAAATTATTTTTTTAAAATATTGTCAGTTAAATTTTTTTTAAAAATTTATATAAAAAAATTTTTATGGTAAGTTTTGTTTAGTCGTGTCGTGTTATAGTATTATAAGCGGGTCGTGTTCGTGTTTGTATGTTAAGCACATTTATTAATCGTGTCGTGTTATAAACATATTGGCACAAACACGACACGCGAACACGAATTGCCAACCCTACTTTATGCTAAAACATACAATTGGAGTGGCACAAAAATATTTTATAAGGCTGGCAGTAAACGTGTTCGCGTCGGCATGTTTAGGCCGAACACGAACACGACACAATTAATAAACGTGCTAGAAATACAAACACGAACACAAACACGACCCGTTATGGCATGCATAACAAGGCACGACATGATTAATATGATTATTAAGCCGGCTGTGACAAGTTGATACGATAACAACATGCATATGGCACGTTTATGACCTAGTTAACTAAAAATTAAAAAAATTAAAAAAAATTAAAAATTAAAAAAAAGCCAATAAAGAAAATTAACAAAAGCGCAATATCTAATTAATACCAACATACTATAAATATTTCAAATATTTTTATTTTTAAGTTTAAACTTGTTATAAACGGGTGGCTTTTGTCGTGCCATATTGATATGTTTATAGTCTGTTTAATTAAATGTGTTAAGGTGTGTTAGATATGTTAGCACGAATCTAGCCTGTTTATTTTCGTGTTATTTGTGCCAACCCATTATGGCCCACTTAATAAGCATATGTTCTAAACCCGTTTATCTCGTATCGTTTTTATATCATGTTATCTTGCTGTGTCTAAAATTGCCAGCCCTAATATTTTAATGTTTTTAAATATTTGCCAAGATACTAACTCATGATTGGTAACTATCCTTCAGGCTAAACAATTGAATCTTTACCAAAGATCTTTAATGCTATTCTTCTCCAGTGGATTGTTATATGTGTAGATACAACTCAATATATCGTCTACATCTCAGTTTACTTTTTCCAACTATACGAGTGTACAAGAGCCATAGATCACTAAAGATGAGTGATTTGAGCTCTTTCTCTAAAGAGTTTACACCTATGAAATATAAGAATAAATGAGGACTCAAGGCCTCCACTCATAGAATTGGTAGAAGGAATCTTAGTCAAACTAGGAAAGTAGGACAAATTTGCTTGCAAGTTATCTCCCTTACACACCAAACATAGGGGATAAATTCTCTTATGGTCCACGCCCAAGCCCAAGCATATGCAGGCAAAATTTGTCCAGTTGCAGTAGGAGATTCTCTGCGTCGTCCATGATGATTGCAATTCACATAATTTTAATTTAAATAAGAATAATAGTCAAATAATTAATTATCTAAAATCTAAAATTTATTACTATTTTTCTAGAATTAATTAAATAACCAATTTGCCTAAAAAAATCTTTCTAGTGACACCCATAATCAAGGTGGACTACAACCAATGCCCTAGTTCTCTTGGACTATGGTCGTGCATCCTATCATGCTCATTGACTTCATTTGCATGTTCTTTCATTTTATTGGTAGTCTCCAATTTTCACCTGATCTATATATGGAGTTAGTGAGCATTAGGACTCAATAGACATATATTATCAGGTTCCTATAATAATAGATCAAAACTAATTACTGATTATTTATTCGTTTAATTATAAAATTTGATGTCAATCCACTATAGATCCAAAAGCTATAATCTTGATAATATACTATGTTATGGTACTCTATTTAGTTCTATCCATGATCTCTCACATTATGTGTGTCTCTATAGATTATCTATTATTGACTTAAAGACAATTTCCGTTTTGCGTTCCCAACTATTTTTTCCCAAAGCTCATTTCATTCACTTATTTGGAAAAAATTCTATTTATAGCAAATACAAATAAAATATTATATGATTATCACATATATCAAGATGACTAGGGCTTTTCTTTGTCCAATTTCTCTAAGAATGCATTTGAAAGGATAACATTAGCTCTTATTAAGTGTTATGCTACCAAACAGGAGTGATGACCTGGCGGTTAAGTACAAGTAACTAATTAAAATTAAACTTAAAACTCTGGTGATTCAAAACTTTTTTTTCTCAACATTCTTGAAATATCCAAATAAAAGTTAATTATTTTAAATCACTTAACAATTTTAAATAAAATAACTTGAAATAAAAACATAGTACAAATAAACAAGGATTATTGAAATAACCTTAATAAATTAGAAATTAAAAGAAAACTCTGCCAAATACCATTTGGGTCCTATTGGACCACACAGTAGGGCATACATAATGCAAACATAAAGAAAATAACAACCAAACTATAGTACAATAAAATAAATCAAAGTGCTTGAATATAGTCTTATCATTACATAACATGATGAAAATACAAATAATCAAATCAACCCATAGACTCCCAAGTAAACTAACAGCAATCTACTTAACTGCGTACTGTGAATCCCCTAGTTAGAGGGGAAATAAAATAAAAGACAAGTAGAAAACTATGAAAGAAAGGCTCAATAGAATCTCAAGTTCAAAAGAGTATTTAATAATAATATAGAAATAATGCAGATAAATAAACAACATTAAATTATTAAAACTAGCGAATCTTACCGTACACTTTGTATGATTTATTTTAAATCACAAATTAATATTTACTTATTGTAAGGTCTGGAATAAACACAATCATGAACTCCATGTCACCCGATCGAGGTTTTAGGACCTGCCCTTTAGGTGGCCTTTTGCACGACCTGAGCTTTATGTGGCACCATGCATTTTAAAACACTACCAACTGGGTAATCTCACACCGGTTGGTGTTTAAAAACTATTCAAACATATTATCTCACTTGGGTGTGCTTATGCTGAGATATCTATTTTTTTTTAAATCATTTTCTCTTTTGAAACATATTTTCAAACATTTAAAAGTAACTTTAAAAGTATACTTCAATTCTTAAAAGCATTTAAGAATATAATTTAAGGCCAAAATACTTAAATATAATGGCTAAGAAAGAAGGGTATAAAATTCTACCTTAATTCCTAGCAATGAAATGCTCCTGCATTGTAACTCGCTCCGATAAGTGTTAGCTCCATGGTAACAACAACTAACCTTAAGAGTAAACTCGATTATCAATACCAAATCTTAGACCACAATCCATTAGTGTATTAGTCTGTGGTTCTTAGTGTGCCTTTTGATATTCCAAATTTCACATTTGCAAATCTGACAATTAATCACTCTTAAAAATGCATTATTAATTATTTTTGGTCAATAAATTAAGTTAAAATGCATTTAAAACACAATATCAATATCAAGCAAAAGGGGTTCGGATGGCTCAAATAGTGGCAATCTGGAGTACATTGATCGGCCGTGGTACACTACCGTTGGTCGACCATGATGCCATGTAGCAGTCAGTCAACTGCATTACATAGGCAGCGGTTGACTATGGCGCCTCAACATAAATGCAATGTTTCAAGCATCTAAACTCAAATCGAGTTTAGACATTTCCAAATCAATGTCATTACATCTAAAACATATTCTAACATCTCAAAATCATTATATGGTACTTATAAAACTATTTTTACTCATATGCAATGTAGTTTCATCATCTTTCTATCATTTTTCCTATTTATTTGGAAAATAAGAAAAAATAAATGTAAAAATATGTTAAATCTCATGCATAAACTCACGTAAATCATGCATAAACTTTGTTAGACGTTTTTTTTACCATTATCAAATGCTTAGAACCCTAATAAATCCTTAGCTTATCACATGCATATTAACTTTGAACTCCAAAAACTTCAAACAGAAACTGACTAAGAAGAAAAATGACCTTGAGACCCTGATACACAAATTTTAAAGCTATAGAATAGAAGTGGACTTTGAAATTAAAGAAGTAAGCTGATTCATATGATTTCTAATCTCAAATTGTTAAAGATTAAGGTTTACACCGATGCTTTTTTGCTTGTGGTTAAAAGACGGTAGTTTTAGAACTTTTTTATAATAGATGAGGAGAAAAAGAGAGGGAAAAACGTGAATGAGAAGGAGAGAAAGAGTGTGTTCAAGTCTGGTAATGTTTAGACCTTTTAATTAGAATTTCAAAGATGGTTTTCAAACCAAAACCATGGTCTATACATGGTCTCAATGAAAGGGTTCTGCTTTGTTCTTTCAAAGTCTGAAACATCACATGTATTCTGAGTAAGGTAGTGAAGGGGCTTGTTTGGAATTTTTCCAAGTTAGGGGCTTCAAAAATAAATGCGCAAAGCTATAGGAAATAATTTAATTTATTTAAAGTTAATAAAATACTAAAACAATGACTAGAAATTTATTTTTAAAATATTTCATAAATGCTAAAAGTAAAATAAATTAAGTAAACAAATTAAGAAAATGAAATTTTTAAAAGTGATTAATCAACCATAAACTTTTTAATTAGGCACATTAATGACCATTTACATACCAATTTTAATTAATTAAATTTAAAACATTACATTAAGGAACTATGAATTTTGTATATGTGGATTATAATCTCATCGAGATAGGTTTAGCCTCCAACATACTGACAAATAGAACCTTCGATCATCGGAGATCATGCATTTTGTATATCAAAAGACATAAGCTATAAACATGAGGCTTCAAGATTAAGGTCACACATAAATAATTATTAATCACAAATTAGGTCCAGTCCGATATATGACATGCGCTTAGATCTAGTATATCAATGTGTTTACAAGGAGCTATACTTGCTCCTAATGACTAAGATAAACTATCTCATTAATTAGACATAGATCTCCATTATAGCTTTATTAGGAATAATGTGCCAGCCTTTATTCCATAAGCAGTTGAATATTAATTTTGACTATTAATCTTGCGATCATATATATCTTTCTGCATACCCTTTATATGCACACCAAGACTTAACACTAATAATCATGGTGCTTTTGTTTACTTGTCATACAATCAATAATACAAAAACAAATAGGACAATTTTTTATTGAACATAAAAATATATTATTATTTATTGAAAATAAAAAATCTATTAAGTACATTAATAATATTTACTACTTTGGTAGCAAATCCTGACACTTAATTCCTGAAATGATCGTTGTGGGGATCCACATTCAATTGGAGAAGTGGTTCATAAGTGCTTGATTTCTCATACTTTTCTACCATTCTTCCTTGAATGTTCTTTGCTAGTTCTTAGGTTTTCTTGTGTTTTTATTTGTATTTTGAATTTGTAGGTGTTTTGGGGACTAAAAAAATGTTTTGGAGTCAAAAACCATGATTTAGATGAGTTTTGGGCTTAGTAGCATGAAACACAAGTGAAACTAGATGAAGAATTAAGGAACTGGTGCCCTAATGGCACTCTTTTGGTGCCTAGCACCATATGGTAGAAAGTTGGCTCCCTAGTGCCAAGTAAGCTGAAATCTGAGCTGCGAAGGAAAAAACAGGCTCCCAATGCCCTTTTTTCCTTTCCCTGTGTGTGTTTGTGAGAGTGTTTACCTAATTTTTAGTTTGTAAGGGCTTAGAACTTTTTTTTTTTTTAATTCCAACCTTGTAAACCTATAAATAGATCATCTTAAAGTATAAGAAGGCAACCTTTTTATTAGTTTTTCTTATTTTAGGAGAGGAGATATCAAACAAAGCTCAAGTGGTGGCTCAAGGATAATCATTTGCTTAGAAGAATCTTCAACACTATTATTGTTCTTCTTTCTTTCTTTTCTTTTCTTTTTCTATGTTTTTAGTTTAGTTTAATTTTGGTTGAGGGTGATTCCAAAACTTGACATGGCTATGTAATTGATTTTTTTATGATTTTTCAATTGAAATTGCTTATGTTCTTCTATAATTATTGTTTATGATTATTTTTGTTTTGTTTGGGTGCATAACTAAATAGAACTTGAGATTATCGATTACTATATTGGAATACTTTATCCATAGTTGTCTTGTTTTTCTAATCATTAGTAGCAAATTTTTGGTCATTGATTATGGTCAAGTTTTCGTATGATTGCAAGTGTAATATAACTTAAAGTTAAATGAGCCGAGCGCGTATATTTGTTGCTTAGAACAACCTATCTTTTTCAATTTAATGCTTATGTTAAGTTAATTCTAAAGAGTCTTTTTTAGGTTATTTAATAGAAAGAAATTTGATAAAGAGCTTGTTTCATTAAACGATACAGTAAGAAATGGTTTAAATAGCAGAGCTTATTGTTATTTACGATTGATAGTTTCAATAGAGAATTAAAGATAATTTCTATGATTAATTTTGTAGTTATTGTCTAGTGGCAAAGAATGACCTTTAACCGATTTCATTAGTATTGTTTACAATGTTTTCAATTCTTGTATTGTAATCTTTTATTTTTGTGTGTTTTCTTTAAGTTAGTAATTTAGTTCATAATCAAAATCCCATATTTTGTATCTAGTTTTATTGTGTCTTAGGTTTTAGTGTCTATAATTTAATTAATTAGAACTAATCCTCTATGGGAATGATCATTGCTCGTCACTATACTCAATAATGACCATATTTTTATCGAGCCTTAATTTGATGCTCCCTTTAGAACCATCAGCGGTCAATCTTAGCAATTAGAGAGGGTTGACTCTATGGTAGACATATTGGTATATTAGCCTAGTGGTTGTCATATATCAAATAGGATATGAAATGCAATTAATTTTGACAATACTTCTGTTTACTTAAATCAATTCACTTTGATAGTCATTGATATATCTTATGAATCCTGAAGTGGATTCATTACTTTATCTTTGTAGCTTATGTAATTTTATATACCAAAAACAAGAATTATAATACAAAGATTCTATTATTGGCATGTTGAACATATGATCTATATTTCATGAGAGCATAATCTATAGATTTGGAATCTATAGCTCTTTAACAAAGAGTCAATAGTATCCGTCAAAAGCATTATTCAGGACTTGAAAAAAGAACTAGGCCTCAACCATCTAGATACATGTAGTGACCTGATGATATTCTATCTGTATGTGTTACAAAAGTAATAACTTTTTTAGTTATGAAATAATAGAACTTTGAGATAAAAAAATTGTAAGATAAAACAAAAGTTGTTCTTAATCCAATTATGAATAACGTATAGAGATACATGTAATATGAGAAATAGATAAGACTATTTGGAGTCTCATAATATAATATATTATAAAGACTACAACTTTGGGTCTTTAGTAGAGTGGCGTTGAAGTTAATAATTAAACTGAAAATTAATTAGAGATTAATTTATCTACTGCTATTAAAGTTTAATAATATATGCCCATCATGTCTCGGTGCTAGCTCATCATTTTCTTTTTAACAAATCATGCAAATATAGATTATTACAAGTAACACAAAAGTACACGCAAAACAAGCCACTGAACTTGTTTGAGCGCATCCTATAATCTAGTTGGATTGTGGGAGTTGGGGTGCAGTCCATTTGTACTGTGAGTGCGAACATGCATTCTTTTTCTGGTGAATCAATGATTTAATTTATTCTAAAAAATAATTCTTCAAACTGGTGATTGAGATTTTGGAATATTAAACTGGTATTTGAATCACTAATTTAAACCCTACTTGTATTTGAACAAATGATAATTATTCAAAATTATTTAAATTAGATCATCAAAATAATTGTTTGAATTGGAATTATTTTAAATCATGCATGAGGTCACATAATCTTACACTTTTGATTGGTTGAAATTTGCATCCCACACTGCATAAATAGGTTTGTACCACTGGGAGAATCTCCGTGTGAAGGAAACAAAGGGAGGAGAAATCCTCTGGATTTTTGATAGAATTTTGACTCCTCTAACCACTTTTATAAATAGATGCCTTGGGTTATTATTTATTCGTAGACTACCTTAGTGTAAATTTAAAGAATTGAGCTTAAATTACTGCTTTTAGTAATCTTCGTTCCTAATAAGGTTAGACGGAGATAAGTTGTGGTAGAGATTTGTTGAGTTGCACTCTCATTCACAATGATTTGAAGGAAGATAATAACATTAAAGGCTTATTGGTAGAGATCTTTTACGAGACTATAGTTTAGTGAGATGTGCAGATACCGTCTACAACATAAAGATATTAGACTTAGTTTATTGTTTATAAACACATAAGTTAGATATTGGGTTGCTAAATAAAAATTTTAAATTCTGAAGTGCTACCAAGCTAACGTTTCCAACAGAATTGACTTGTCCATTTAACTTGCTACTTATCAGCAACACGTGATAAGGTATTGCAACAACAAAGTGAAATAAAGGAAGTTTGTAAAGAGGGACTTGATGTTGAGAAGAGTGACCTGATGTTCAGAAGAGTGACACAAAACACTAAAGCCAAAAAATACAGGTCAACTTGGCCCCACTTGGGAAGACATGCAAAATTCCAGTGGTTTTAAGGCCTAGAACCTATGTGCTTGAAAGCCTTGTCAGTTGACACATAGAGCATCCTGGAATTTCGAGCAGTTGAGACCGTACTAGCAGTAAACTAGGCTTTCAGAATATAACGTATTCCTCTTAAATTTAAGATTATATTGCTATAATTTACTTTTCTTTTTAGCTTAGGAAAAATTTTACTTCAACAATGTCATTTCAGTTCTAGTTGTTGGTTTTAAAGAAAAGATTAGAATAGATGAATATATTTTAAAATTTTTTCTAAAACCTCAAGAATCAGCTCATAATGATATATAAATTAATATATCAAACGTAATTATTCTTGCAGGCTTCACAATAATAATCTACGGGGTCCTTAATAGCATTGTTGACCTTTCGATTTTCTATGCTATTACTCCTCTCTTTAGAATCAACAAGTTTTTGGCTACTAGTGAACTTTCTTTTTTTTTAATTTTCCCTCCAATTCTCTTTGGCTATGGCATCCTTTTCTATAAATGTGAGAGAGCAAGAATCCTTCTGATAAAGGCCAAAGAATCTACATTAGAAGAGGTCCAAAGAGACATTTATACTAGTAGGCTTAATAGACCAAAAAACCACATTGCCCATTTAGCAAGAGGTGCACACCCAATCACTCTATGATCGTGCGTGTGGCAGTACACTCCTACAACAAGTCCACCATATGTTAGTTTCTTACTTTACAATGCATCTTCCCAAATCAAGTCCAACATATATACAGCTAGTACTTATTTTGGAATTAAAAATTGATTTATATTTAATTTCACTTAAAATATATATTTTCCATACTTATCATAATTATTATTTTAACAATTAAAACAAATAATTACTGTAAATTATTTTTTAACAGTTAAAATAAATATTACTCGTGCAACTAGTACTAATATTGTTACATATATACGCAATACAAATATTAGCATGGTATGAAACCACACCATCGACCATGTTTGGCAGTAACACTAGGTGCCACACCTGGTCAAAACTATTACATGGGCGTTTACTGTTCAACTTAAAAAATCATAAAAAGTCGAGAAGATTCCATAAATTCTAACCCTGAGAATATGTAAAGCTAGCACGGGAATCAAATAAACATACATAAACAAAACTCTAATAATAAACTTTTAATTCGATTAAACTCTTAACCAATTACATGTCATTGTTAACTTTGGTTTGAGCTATGGTAAGAAACCAAAACTGCACTCTAAGATGTTGTAGTGTTTAAGAATTTAAAACAAATTTAATTATGTTAAATTTAATTAATTAGTGTGCCAATTAAAATTTAACTCAACATTTGCATTAATTTAATATTTTGTGGTTACTTATTTTAATTTTAAAACACTTACAAATGCAACCTTTTTACTTATCTATTTTGTTTTATTTTGTACTTATCTATTTCAAACTAATTACCTTTGGACCAATGTGTTAATTGCTATTTACAAATCTACCACTGACCAATTCCCCTGAGATACACGTAAAAATCAGATTCACATTAAAAACCAAACCCATATCTCTCACTCTCCCTTTCACGTGTTCCTCTCACTCTCTCTCTCTTTCATTCACAAATTTCTAGCTCCAAACTACAGAAAAGAAACTAGAAAACATCTCCCCTTTTTGGTCTTATGTCATCACAAAGCAAGGGTTTAAAGATTTAGCAAGCAAAACCATCATTTTTTGTATAAAATTCTAAGGTTGGTGCCTCAAACCTAATTTGAAATTCTCTTTGTTTTTTTTTTTTAATTTGAATTTGATGATTTAAATATGTTTTATTTGTATAACATAATCTGAGATTGTTGAAGCTATGGAAATGCACGTGCGTTTTGAAACATGTTTAGAGTGAGTAATCTCATATCTACTTAATTTGATGATTCAAGTAGTAAAAGGTCAAGTTTGCATGAGTTCTTGGTTTGATTTTGTATAAGTTCTAATTTATGATCTTAGATTGTGTTATTAAACATGTAAATTAGGGAGAAAATGTTTATCTATATGCTAAGTTATTGAACAAAGTGCTTTGAGACATTTCTTGCATTTAAAAACTAATTTGGAGTTAAACAACTCGAGTTTGAATGAATCAGGTTATAGAGAGGATGAACTAGGTCGTGCTCAGTTCTAGTAGGTGGCAGTTGACTACCCCTTTGGAAGATTGGCAGGTGGCAACTGGCATATCGTCGTCGCCTTCCAAGCCCTTCAGGCTTTATGATTCATGCAAGACCAAGTTGTCACTATTTTGTGGCTTAAAAATGTTTTCAAAGATCCCATTTTCATGCTTTAAAACCTTGAGAATTTCACCTTTGTATTCCACAATTGTTTTGCACAAAGATGCACAATGATAATTAAATTAGCATAATAAAACTTACAAGGAATTTATTTGAGTGTCATTCCTAACTTTTAAATATGTATTAAACGTTTTGAAATGTTAGTGGAGTATACATTGAGTAAGAGACGGTTTGGAGCTAATGGTGTCAATATGGTAATACCAAGGTAGGATATTTTCTATCCCTTCTTTGGTAGCCATGTTTAAAGTTATTTGGGCCAAAAGAATATTCTCAAATGATTTTTAAAAATTGTTTCCATTTTATTTTCAAATTAGAGAATAATCGATTTTTATGTTTCTTTTATTTTCAAGTTATTTGAAAATATGTGATTTTGAGTTATTCGATTTTAATTTTTTTTTTCTGTATTTAAAGAATTGTATTCTTACTATTTTTAAGGTATTGGAAAATATGATTTCTAAAAGAATTGCAAAAATGAAATCAAAGCTTGGACTAAGATTGCTTTAAGGTATTCCAACCTTGGGATAAGATTGCTTCAAGCTTTATTATGATTTTAGACAAATTTCAAACATTGTTTGGTATGAGACTCGTTTGGCTAAGATTGCCTCGTGAGATTTCCTCAGATGATTGACTTTTTAGGATCAGAGCCTTCAGAGTTTAGATTGTGCTGAGGGCATCATAGGGAGTAGGTCCCAAAAACCCATGCATACCACTTCAATGGAATTAAACAGGCTTCACATAAGTAGGCACTTAATTATTATAAGTTTTGATAAATTATATGTCAGTTTCGATAAGTCTATTGACAAATTTTTATTTGTCTTCATGAGTTTTAAAGGTTGTTATTTCAAAAGTTAATTCTACTAAGCTTTTGCGCACCTTTTATTGTTTTAAAAATTTATCTTTTTGGTTTTGTAGAACTAGTTGCAATAGAGATTTTGTATAGTGCTATAAGGTGTAAATTAGGGAAGGTTTGGTATATTTGTAATTGTTGTATGTAAACTATACTATATGGTTTATCTTGATGTTGGCATATTTGTATTTGCGTTTAGACTGTGTTGTAATATATGGACTTTTAAGCCCTATATAAACGGTAAATTTATTATTATTATTATTGCTATTTACTTGTCAAGGCAATTACAACTGATTTTGCTCTTTAATTTTGGTATACTTTTCGTTAATAGTGACTTATTTTTGGGTTGTGACAGCTTAGTATTAGAACATAGGCTTTAGATTTTTTGGAAACCAAACCTATGTATATAATGGATTTATTTTGATGTTTACGAGTTTTAACGGTCATGACAAATGTTGTTACAAATACATTCAAATATATAATGCAATAACATTGATATTTAAAAGTTGTGCAGTGAAGCTTAGCGAATTTTGATTTTTACCGTACCTTAGATCTAAAATTTCAAGTACAAATTTTTTTTTAAAGAGGGTATGATTGTAGTACCCAAGAGTTTTAAATAAATTTAATTAATTAGTATGCTAGTTAAAATTTAAATCAACAATTACATACGTTTAATCTTTTATGGTTACTTATTTGAATTTTTGAAATAAAAAGAAATTTTCTCCTTCTTTTTAATTTGAATTGATGATTTAAATGTAACATCCTCTTACAAATGTCACAATAACCGTTACTTTTGCCGTTAAAATTGTGATTTAAAGATAAACAGTTCAAATAAAATAATTACACTCAAGTAGATTTCTCAAGAACACATGCATATATATGTGTATATATTTATATATATTTTAGAAAACTACTCATCGAATTTGCTTCCCCCCACCTTGGTTAGCCTGATAGAACACCTATATTGTTTGGCTAATCAGAAAGGTAAGGCAGAACTTGTCCTTAAGCCGATTATGAATAATCCTATGAGGATACGATACATTATGATATGTCATAGAGACTTAGCTACATGGGCTTCATAATTCTATATAATTTGAGAGTACAGCTCCAAGCTTTTAGTGGAGTAGCATTGGAGTTGATAATTATGAAATGTACATATAGCATATTGGGTTTCATAATTATCGGGAGCTTAAACTATATAGGTCCATTTGTTTTCCTTTGCTAGCTCACAAAAATCCTGTAACAATACGGCATGCTCTTCCAATAATCGGTGACTTATGTCAGATTGGCTAAAATTCAGTAAAATCAGATAATTCATGTTTGTTTACTAGTTGAATTAATTTTGTGATAAAATTAATTTAAAATAAACTTGTTGAATTATTAGGAACAGATAATTTATGTCTGTTTATCGGTTGGATTAATTTTGAATTAATTCAAGATAAACTTGTTGAATTATCAGGAACATTTATTTTTCTAGAGATTATCTAGATATGATTGTTTTAATTAAATAACTTTTCTATTGAGTTATTTGAATTAAAACTAAGGCTTTATCCCAAGAATCTCGAGTGGAAGATAAAGATTCACAGTGATAAACAATGTAAGTTTGGCAAGCCGATCTTAAACTTTGGCCTATCGATGGGACATGTTCGGCAAGCCGATCTGCTAGTTTGCCTTGCTGATCGTGGGATTTTTTATCATGAGTTTTAAACACAGATTTTATTAGATATTGATTCTCGTTTGATTCTAATTCAAATTTTGAGGCCTTATCAGATAAAGACTGACTCCTAGACCCAACCTCTATATAAAGGGGAGTGAGCCTCTTTATTATTTAGATCAATTGAGAGATTAAGAGTGAAACTCTGCTGGTGAGATTCTGAAAACTCCTTGAGAGCTCTTATTCACAAATCACAAACACTAGCTTTGGACTCTCTTAGTTGGTTGGAAGGGAAGTTGCTTGGTGGAAGAGTTGTACGTGTGAGCCCACACTCACTCTGATCATTGATAGAGAATAGCAAAGAAGGCCAATTGGTTAAGGTCCTTCTAAAACGTTATTTCTCTTCACTGATCGAGGAAGCTTTTAACATTTACAAGGTTAGTAAGATTTGGTTAATTTATACATATATGTGTCAAACTTTTGTTTTGAAAAATACGCTGATATAAAATTTTTAAAATTTTGTTTCGTACTATTCTTTCAACAATTTGTATCAGAGCCAGGTTTTCACATAAATTTGCAAGTTTGTGATCATGCTATATGTATGAATTATGTGATCTTATTCTCTTCTATGCTTGAATTTAATTTTGTAGAGAGTTGACACTTTATATATTTTTATGTTGTCATAGATTACATGGTGAATGTTTATTAATTAATTATGGTTGATTAAATAATTATTTAATTATTAATTTATTAATTAATTTATGCCGGTTATGGTTCCTTAGAGGTTAGTATTTATATCTAGGTTTTTCATGTAATTAGATGGCGGACTATTAGCTTCGTCTAGGAATTATTATTTAATTTTAAATTTGCAAGAATTTTGTAATTAAATAATCATTTGGAGAAGATAGATCTAAAAGACGCATCTAGAAGATGGATGATGGCATTATCAGGTATTTCTTGAGTCTCTAATTTTATGTTTTGAATTGTTGAAAATATAATTGATAAATTGCATTAGAAACTATATTTTCTGAAAAGAGTGATCTTTGCTCGGTTGGCATATCAAACCCTCTAGTTTGGCAGGTCGATGGTCACAGAATCGGTAGGTTGGACGTGAGGTTCGACAGGCCGTCTGTGAGACAGAAATCTAGTGGCTCTGGCAGTAGGCCAAACATTCCAGTTTGGCAAGCCTAATTGTCATGATTGACAAGTCGACCTGAAAAGATCGACAGGCCAAAAGGTCATGACCGATAGGCCATTTTATATGATCGGCTTATTGGCAGAGGGCTAGAATTTTTTTCGAAAAAGGTGCAGTTTTAATTATATTTTGGGACAATTCTAAGAAACATTAAAATTTGGATATGACCGAAAATATAAAGCATTCGATTCACACGGGATTGAAGATTTGAAGATGGGCATTACATGAAGGAGGATACAGCTTAAGGATTCAAGGATGAAAAATCGATAATACGTTCGATTATTCTCTTGTAATCTTTGTTTTCTATTCTATAGGGTGGAGCCATACTATTACTGTTATTTATTTTTATTTTGCTTGTGGCTTTGCTTGTCTGCATTATAATATGGTTTGCCATATATATTGATGACATGCCATCTAGAATAGGGAGTGTTGCTCAATTAAAATTTGTTCGTGCATGTTTTCAAAATAAAACCTTGATTTCAAAAGATTGAGTAAGAGAAGGTTTTCGAAGAAAGGGCCTAAGGCCTCCATCGTTGGTCCATTGGAAGAACATGGTGGTCCCAACCCCTAGGAAGGGATTTCTATCATGTACCAGATTGGATCTCCGAGAGAATAAGGTATTTTAGCATGATTTATGGTTGCACATCCCTTGGTGGTGATTATAAATCATGGATAAAATATTGAAATGATGGTTATACACTCATGTTAATTTTATTATTTACCTCTGTTAAGAGCTCTATTAATAAAATTAATGACCAAAGAAACGATTATTAATTTATGCTGGATCATACGGGTCTTAGATGGCATATATTAATCAGGAGGGAATCCGTGTTCCTGATTGAATTTGACATGACACCTCCTAAGAGCTTGTTAAATTCTAAGTTGGAAATTATCATTGTAAGGTTGTGATATTTTTAAGGTTTTGACACATAAACACATTTGTATGCTTTTACACAATTGTGTTATCTTACTAAATTATTGTTGTATGTTTGCTTATGTTTGGTATATTATTCTTTAATGTAGATTAAAAAGTCTAAAAACACTTTATCTTTGATACTTGACAAAAACCAATTAATGAAGAGAATTATAATGATTGGAAATGAAACCTGGACATCGTCTTGTGCTTTAAGAAACTAAAATTGGTACTGACAACCCCATGTCCTTTCGAGCCTACGGGAGACTCCACCTATGATCAATTCCAAGCATATGATTGTTGAAAAGATGTAAATGATCAGACCTTTTGCTATGTTCTGGCCAGCATGAATAATATGCTACAGGCTCAACATGAGGATTATGAGACTCTAAGTAGATCTTGGATAATCTAGAAGACATGTTTGGAGGCCAGGCCCTAACAAAACAGCAAGGGGCACTTCAAAAGCTCTTAAACTATAAACAGAGACTAGGGACATCTGTAAAGGAGCACATGATGTTGGTCATGGGTTATCTCATTGGGGCATAAACCAATAAAGCTGACATCGATGCTGAAACTCAGATGACTATGGTCTTTAAGACTCTATCAAAGGACTTTATTTCATTTAGAGCTACTTTTAATTTGAGCAATAGACAGGATATGACTTTAATGGAGTTGATGAAACAGTTACAGGAGTTCAAACTGTTGATTAGGGAGTCTCTTATGGGTGGAGAGGCCAATTTGGCAGTTGCTTTTGGTTCCAATCCCAACTCTAGGAATGGGAAGAAACAATGGGCCAAAATGGGAAGTCTTCTGTTCCTGCTAACAACAAGAGCAAGAAGAAGAAGAAGAAGAACCCAAAGAAGCTTATGTACTTCTTTTGCGGGAAGGTCGAGCACATAAAGAAGCATTGCAAGGACTTCTTTTCCAAAGTAGGTAGGTGTGATCTTCTATATTTAGAAACTTGTTTGGTTGAGGAATCCAGTGACATTTGGGTCATAGATTCTGGTACAACTAATCATGTTTGTGTTTCTCTGCAAGGGTTCAAAGAAACGAGAAGTCTGGTTCATGAAGACTTCATGCTTCAAATGGGCGATGGATCCTTGATCTTAGTGGAAGTAGTGGGAGACGTCCATCTTTATTTTGATAATTATAAATATTTAATTTTGTGAGATTGTTTTTATGTTCCTAAATTTAAGAGGAATTTAATTTCTATAGCTTGTTTATTTAAAGACTCTTATTTGGTTTCTTTTAATAATAAAGTTGTGATTCGTAAAAGCAAATCTTTTATCTGTTCTGAATGGATTTAAAATAATCTATATTTTATCAAATTGAAGATGGACTTACTGCTTAATGCTAAGATGAATGATAATAACTCTAAAAGACTTAAAACTTTTCACTCTAATAAGACTTATCTTTGGCATTTGTGCCTTAGTCATATTAACCTAAATAGAATTCAAAGGTTGGTAAGGGATGGACCTTTAAGTCACTTAAAGGTGGAATCTATACTTCAATGTGAATCTTATTTGGAGGGTAAAATGACCAAAAGACTATTTGAGTCTAAGGGCAATGGGGCTTAGATCTTGTGCATAGTGATGTCTAAGGACCGATGAACATTCGGGCACGAGGAGGGTATGAGTACTTCGTCACTTTTATTGATGATTACTCAAGGTATGGTTATGTGTACCTGATGCACCACAAAAGCAAAACTTTTGACAAGTTTAAGGAGTTTTGGGCTAAAGTGGGAAAGCAATCAGATAGACCCATAAAAGCACTTCAATTCGATCAACGTAGAGAATACCTTTTTGATGAGTTTTTAGGATACTTATTAGAAAATGGGATTTTATTCCAATTGATTACGTCGGGCACTCTACAATAGAATCGCATAGCGAAGAGAAGAAATAAAACTTTATTGGACATGGTCAGGTCCATGATGAGTTATTCATCATTGCCTTTATCCTTTTGAGGATATGCACTACAAACTGCATGTTATTTTTTAAACAATGTGCCTTTAAAGTCGATTCCTTAAACTTCTCACGAGTTATGGACGGGCAAAAAGATATCCTTAAACCATATTTGCATATGAGGATGTCCGATTCATGTCCTGTTTAGGGATGCAAATAAGTTGAAAGCACATTCAGAATTTGCGTGTTTGTAGGATATCCAAAAGGGACTAAAAGGGGTTATTTCTATAACCCAATGAAAAATAAAATTATGGTTTCAACTAATGCAATTTTCCTTGAGGAGAGTTACATGGATGACTTTAAGCCTTGAAGCAAAGTGGTATTTGAGGAGTTGAGGAGTGATTCGATCACTCTGGGGGTTTCGAATGAAACCATTCCAATCAGTGTAGAAAAACCAAACGAATCCGAACAACAACCTAAGGGGCTTTGGCGTAGTGGGAGGATCGGGCATCAACCTGATAGGTTTATGTTCAATGGGAAGGCCTGCTTGGCTGAACCAGATGAACATGGCAACAATCCTTATACTTACGTAGAGGCTATGAAGGATGTTGATTTGAAACTCGGGACAGAGGCCATGAACACAGAGATGAAGTCTATAGAGACTAATCGGGTCTAAGAGCTTGTGGATTTTCCCAAAGGGGTTAAAACCCATAGGGTGTAAGTGGATCTACAAGAGGAAAAAATGAGTGGATGGAAAGGTCGAAACATTTAAGGCTAGATTGATAGCTAAGGGTTACATGTAAAAGAAAGGAATCGATTATGAGGAAACCTTTTCACTTGTAGCCATACTTATGCCCATCCGAATTCTCTTGTCCATAGCTACCGCTCTCGATTACAAGATTTGGCAGATGGATGTTAAGACGACTTTTCTAAATGGCTATCTTGATGAGTCCATTTATATAGAACAACCAGATAGGGACGCAAGTGGGAGATTGTTAGACATGTATGCCTTAAGGAGTAAAAATGTAATATGTTTTTGGAGACATTTTTAACAATAAAGATTTTATTTCTTATTTATATACCAAATCTTGTCCTCTTTACATTCATATTTGTTGAATATATGTTAAG
>CAMOHE010047377.1:0-16065 GCA_946598075.1 Artocarpus hirsutus
AAATGCAAAGAACCAAATTGTAAAGCATAAAATAGAGAGACACAAGAGAAATAGAGAAATAGATAGAAAGAATTTTGTTATTCATCATCACATCTCATATATAAATATAGGCTCTCAAAGGCTATATATATAGACCAAAAATCATAAAATAGGAGAGACCAAAGGGCAAGAGTTACAACAATAAAATAATATAAATAGAGTGTTAATTAGGAGGTTATGAAGGTTATAAAATACCAATGCTAATGGTCATTAAGGTGAAAATAATGCAATTCATGAGGGTGTTAAGAATATGAACATCTACACCATTAAATTAATTTATTCATAACATGGAGTAAATTAAGTGGTATATCACTTCTGCACTATTACTCTTGTCTTCTACTGTTTTTGTATTTTCTTTATTTGATTCATATAATTTCTCTCAACTAAAAAGTTCAAAATATCTACTGATAACACATGTTGGCCTAATTTTAACATAAAATACTTGTGATCAATTACTTCTTATTATTTCAAAATGTTATGTTTTAAATTTTCCCATAAAATAAGTAAAATTGAAAAACAATGTCACAAAAGTGGTTTTTCTCAAATTAACCCTCAAATTATGGCATTATGTTAACTACTATGTAATTTTTTGTTAGAAAACTCTCCAAATTTTCTAAATTTCGATTCCATCATTAAATTTTATCATGTAGTATAATTCCATGAGACTTTTGACAATCTTATAATACTTTAAAAATTTTGCTATATTTTTACTTAGGCAACTTACAAGAATGCCCCTAAAATGCCCTAACATATTAAAAATGCCCTCCAACACACTACTTATTAAAATTGCTCTTTTATTAGAAAGTGGTAATTTATTAAAAGTCCAAGCTACGTTTCCTTCTCACTCCCTTGTGAAGGAATAGAAAGAAAATCATGGTTTCTAAATTTTGAGATTGAATTATAATGGGTACAATAGTAAATATGTAATTAATATTTTAAAAAATAAAATAAAAAATAGGCAGCTTTGAAAAATTAAAAAAAGAAAAACATTTTTAATAATAGGTGTGCTTGTATAAGTGTAGAGCTAACAATTTCGGACACGACACGATAACACGATATGAAAACGGTACGATATAAATGGGTTTGAACCGCACGATTATTAATTGGGCTATAAATGGGTTAGCACGAATAACACGAAAATAAATGTGTTGGATTCGTGCTAGCACGTTTAACACGCTCTAACACATTTAATTAAACGTGTCAATACGACACGGTACGACCCGCTCGTTTATAGCACATTAACCTTAAAATAAAAAAAAATTATGATTTTGTAATTTTAAAGATTCGAACCTTGCACCTAAAAGTGTATTATTGAGCTTACCTCTACCACACCAAACAATCATGCAATGTAAAATAAGAGCTTTTAGTTTATTTATTATGATTTTAATATTTGAAAGTTAAAAGAATTTTTTTTGATTTTGCAATCATATAAGGAAACGAACCTTAGGCGGAGACTAACATCACAAGGCTTGCCTCCACCACACTTCACGGTTTCCTTTGTAAAGGAGTAGCTTTTTTTTTTTGTTCTAATTCTATTACTTTGTTATTCAGGATTCCTACATCGGAAAGAAATCAAAACTTTGTCCAAAGTCTTCTATATAAAGGGCTCGTTTCTCTTCTTTTCATTGTCATCTGCTAATCAATCCATTTATGGGCTTGGAGTAAATGTATAAACCCTGGGTTGAAAGTTGAAACATTGGATTGAAAATGAAAGTTGAAACATTGGATTGAAAATAAAGATGCAGTATAATAAAAAATAAATATTTTAATTTAATAATAAAAAAAGATAAGAATTTTAATTTAAAAAAGGAATATTTTGATGTTTTAAATTATGAATTAGAAATGATTGTTTATGTTGAAAATTTAAAGTTTTTTCATTTTTTTTAAATTTTTTGGGTTTAATTTTTTATATTATAAATGTATTATAGTTGTGTTAAACTTGTCACATATATTTAATAATCGTGTTAATTGTATCGTGTTGTGTTATGAGCGTATCGTGTTGTGTTATGAGCGTGTTGTGTTCGTGTTTGTATTTGTGTTTTAGGCACCTTTATTAATCGTATCGTATTCGTATTTAATGTAATCGTGTCGTGTTAACACGATTTGTCAGCCCTACATAAGGGCATTCCATATAGTTTTTTCTTTTGGATTTTTGTTAAGGGTTTAAAGGGGCCTTTACAGATTTTGCCACTAAAAAGCCCAAAGAAAATGACCCAAGACAACAACCCCACATGTTTTCAATAAGGCACAATCTTCCCCTTAAAACGGGCCCAATTGAAGTTTGGCCCATTACAAAGCCCAAAGAAAAAGGCCCCACCCTTGGACAACTATCAAGCTATTAAAAAGAGGCCCAATCTTGCGCTTAAAATGGGCAAAACTGAGAGTTAAGACCCATCACAAAAGCTTATCCCAGCCGTCGGATCAAGATCCAAATTAGTCGTTCACCATATATAAACTCCATCTTCCATAATCCTCAGCCTCGCCGGAGAAAAACTCAAACCCTAGCTGTTTGCCACTTTCGCAATCTCTCTCGTTGACAAAGCACTACATTCACTCGTCAAGATGCAGAACGAAGAGGGAGTCATCACCGAGCTCTACATCCCGAGAAAATGGTATTCACAATCAGTTGTATTCTTTATTTTCCATTGGCAATTTCTTGATTCTTTGTTCATGGCTCATTAGGTTTTTTTTTTTGTTTTTTGTTTGTTGTGTTCAGCTCTGCAACAAATAGGCTCATCACCTCCAAGGACCACGCGTCGGTCCAGATTAACATTGGCCATCTCGATGAGAACGGCATCTACACCGGCCAGTTCTCCACCTTCGCTCTCTGCGGTTTCGTCCGCGCTCAGGTCTGTTCTTGTTCTTCCCTCATTCCTTTTATTTCTCTCTCTCTCTCTCCAATTTTCCTTTTTGTATCTTGCTTGCTGATTTATAGTTTTTGGGACTCGTGAGCAGTAAAAAAGATGTGCAGGAATTAATTACCTGCTTTGTGTGTGTGTGTGCGTTTTTTTTTGGTTTAAAAATCGTTTTTTGAATGGTTGATTTATGAATAATGTACTTGTTCGTTAGAGTTGGAGAAAATTTGGGTCCTAAATTTAATGGTTTGGCTGCTTTGAATTGTTTGGTTTGGGTGGGACTTCTATATAAATTTCAGAGTGAATCATGAAACTGAACGAGTGATATGGTGTTCTTGGACTCTAGGAAAGACATAGTATTTAAGCATTCAAACTTAAAAGTCTACCCTTTTGTGCTTATGGTTGGGTTATGTTTTCGAACGACATCGGACGACTTGCATTACACTATCCTTTGACGATTCTTTTCTAGTTTGCCGACCTTGTAATTTAAGTGTATTTCTTGGACCATAGCATTTGTTTTTACTATTAGCTAGCGTTCGGAAGTAGTTTCATCTAATACTAATTGTTTTCTCTTTTTATATTCGTGTGATTGGATTGGCTCCTTTGAAGCGTTTTGATTTATAGAGTAAATGAGTGATGTAGTTTTTTTGACTCTTTGAACAACATTGTATGTTATTGTTGAAAAATTTTCAGGACATAGGTAGTTATTTGTTTGTGAACAATGGCACAGAGCTTATGTTTTATACTCAAAAGCTGCATATGGTTGATGCAATTTGAAACTAGTCCATCTCTCAGTTCTTATATCGGATCATGAATATTCTTGTATATAGTATGATATTTTATAGTGTACCATACCAGTTCTGGTACTAAGTCTGTTCTCCTTTGTAATGCAGGGAGATGCCGACAGTGCTTTCGACCGGCTCTGGCAAAAGAAGAAGGCCGAAATCAGGCAACAGTAGAGAGACAAGCGTATTAGAGCGGAAATGGTTGGATTAGTGAACCATGTTGCGTTTTGTTTAATTGTTTAGTCATGAATACTGAAATTAGTTTTTGGCAACTATTTCCGTTTGATTAATGTTACGTGTTTTGGGTTGATTTGAAGACAACCTTTAAAACATTTTCAAGCAGCATTTTTCTGCTTCGTATTTCCCTCTCAATAGTATAATATTCCATTTTCTGTTGGGGCATTTCAAGTGTTTTTTAGTCGTGGGATGATTGAACGGTGAAACTCCTTGATTCTAACGTGTGATCAGTGATCAAAATTTGCTTCTCGCCAAATCCACTATACGATTGAACACCGTATAATCGAAGTTCTTGCTGGTTATTGATCATGCTTGAGATGTATTTCATCTGAACATGGTGATTATTTCAGGTGAAGGAATGCACAATATAAAAATTGAAAGATTGTTTGATTTTCGAATAATTGAGAAAATTTACCCTTATTTTAATATATTTCAAATGTAAAACACATTTTGATCATCTTCAACGAATGTCAGACGTATCTCCAAACTGCTAGACTACTAGTATTAATACATGTGCAGGACTTAACAACGATTTTGTCTTCTGTCATATGAAAATAAAAAAAAAGAGTGGTGTAAAAACTTTGGCATTAAGGCGGTGAATGTTGAACGCTACTGCCTTTGCTTATGAAGGAATTACAAAGAGAATTAAGTTGACATGACTTATACTGTAAAGGGCCATCTATTGACAAATTTTAATTCAACTTTTCATATATCCTTTCTTAAACAATCCTCATTCTACTTTTTATAAACTGTTTAAAATACCAAAAAAGTTACTATACTTAAAATGTATCATTGTTTTTCCTTTTTTCACTCGCCCACTAAACAAACATATGTATTCTTTTCCAAATGTTTTTCTTTTTAAATTTATATATTCAGCAATAGTTTTTCTCTGATATTATTTTTTTCTTTTTACTAAACCAAACTCTGAATTTTGTGACAGGAAACTATAACGGTAGTGAATTATAAGGGTAATCCAACAAAACTGTATTTTCTTTACTTTAAAAAAAGGATAACTAAACGTAGGCTTTTTATATTATATTTCTTTACATCAAATCAAATTGCAGTTTCTTTACTGAAACCCGATTTGCATTATTTACGAATCAAACGATTTGCAATAATTTATATAATTATAATTAACATGTACCAAACAATAAAAATTGAAATTATGAAAGAGAAATAAACCACGTAATCTTTTAAAAATTTTCATAAATGCTCTCTTTTAAGCTTTACTTTTTATAAGTACCACACATGTTTATCTGTGGAATAACTTAACATGTAATATGAATAATAGTGCAGAATACTTTTTTCTAATACGGATTGAATAAACAAAATTTTTAAATTGTGGCATAACATGTAATTTTCTCTAATTTTTTTTTATGCAAAACTCTTTCATGTTGGAATCCATCTCTTTTCTTTTGAAAAATGTAGGGCACAATAATTTTTTTGAGGGAATAATTCTTTTTTTAGAAGATAGGATGTGTAACGAGTATTTTTTAAAATACTCTTGTCCTTAAAAGTAATTTCATAAATGGGTAACACAAAAATAATAAATCTTATTAAATAAGAATGTGTGAAAAGTAAAATAGAAGGTGTTAATAGACCCACCATAGAGAGGAAATTTTTGTATTATCTACTTGGTATTCGTACTTGTCTTTCGCCCATAGTGCCTTTTTATAAGAATGCAAAACCTTTAGAAATAGTCATTTTAACGTTGTCGTTTGCAGTAAGTTTTGGCTTTGTTTGATAACGTAGTCAGAACTTATAAGTTTCAACTGTTATAATGTAAAATAAAAGTACGTTATATTATAAAGCTCTCATATGCTATAATATTTTAGTTTCAACCATATAATTTTAACTACATTTTCAAACACTCTTAGCTTTTGGTAGAAAGTCATTTGTTGTAAGCTGTTGTATAAAGCATCTGTCCTTTATGTTTCACAAAAAAAGGTTGTTGTTGTCTTAATTGGGTTGTGATTTTTTGTCCCTCTGGACTGTTAATTTATAGTAATTTTTGGTGAATTTTTTAACCAAAAATAGTCATCTTTAGGTGTGTTTGAAAACTTTGTTGAAACTTAATGTTAGAACTTAAAAGTTATAATATGTGAAAGTTTTATATTATAATAATTTTTTATTTTTTATTGAAAATATAACAATTAGAAATTTTTATGTAAGAACGGAGTTCTAAACAACAACGACTTTAAGGTCTTGCCGTTGGTACTTTGTTGTTATGTCGCTTAATCGTGCTTTCCCAGAGACGTTGACTCTTTTATTGAATGTGGCTTCCGTTGGAATGGTCCGTTTCACAATGTTGTGGATTGTAATGTTGTCGTTTGTTATGAAGAGGTATATTGTCGTTTAAATAGGAAATGTAATTCTTAAGAGTGTTACATTTTGTTTTTTCGAAAATTTTGCTGCGACCTATAAAACCAAAAAATTGTCCTTTATTTATTGTCGTCGTTTTCGTGCATGTTGTCTGGAAACATTGTCGTACGCATGAATACTGCTTCTTGATGATTGTCCCCTTGAAATTTGTTTCCAACTTACGCTGTTTTAGGCTGCTCGTCGTTTTAAAATTTCACAAGTGACGTCAATTACTCGGCTACTACGGACCTACGGTTTGTACTTTGTTGTCGTTTTGTAGGAGAATTCTCTTTCCTATTAATCTGTTGTCGTTTGATGAATATCGTTTCGCGAGGTACTGTCGTTTTTAAGTTACTGTCGTTTATACGAAATTCTGTCGTCTCCGATATTTGTCGTCTTCCTCTTGTAAGACAAAAAAGGTCGTTTACGTTTAGCCGGTACAGATTCGAGCCAAAAATTTCTCCCTGCAAAACCCTAGTATTCGACAAAAGTTCGATCCCGAAGATTCTTCCGAGCTGTGAACGAGTTGACTTAGCTTGTCGAAGTCCCTGGAAGCCATGGACGTAATCCCTACGAAGCTCGATTACTACGACGACATGTTCAAGCTCCAATCCAAGGCCATGATCCTCTCTTACATCAAGGTCAGCTCTCTGATCTTCGAAACCTCTCTGAAAATCTAAGTTTTGGTTCATCTCCGTTTGGTTTCCGAGAAAAAGGAGGAAAATTATCCTCAATCTACAATTAAACTTCTACAAAGCGTCAATTTTGCCCCAATTTTTATTTCTTTTCTTGAAGGGCGATGATGGTAGGCACGCTTTGATATTGGACCGTACAGTGTTTCATCCCCAAGGTGGAGGTCAGCCCGCGGACATAGGGTTCATCGCCCTTGCTGATTCCGAGTTCAAGTTTGTCCTCCAAGATGTACGGTCCAAAGACGGAATTGTAAGTTGATCAAATTGTGATTTGGATTCAAATTTAGTAGTAAATTACTAAACTTTGCTGGTTTTTTGCTCTGTCTTTGAAATAAATCTGTGTTTGCGAAAACAATAGTTTTTGTAATTTATATATTTTTCTTCATTTTATTATTGTTGTGTTTCTTACTATCTTTGTATTTTTTTTTTCTTTTCGCATTTTGAAGATTTTGTCAATGAAAAAAATGTTCGATTCAAACCCGAATTTACTTTGATGTAATTTATACACTAAAAGGAGTTACATTGTTTTTTTAGAAGCAGAGTTATTTTGTGAAACAAAGGTAAAATTCGTGTGAGGTTATTGTAATCTAACTGAACTTCTAGTTCCTTATTTCTTTTACTATGTGGATTTTTTAAGGTATATCACTACGGTTTTGTCGAAAATGCTACCCAGGAGTCAGATTCTAAGTTTGAAAAAGGGGAAGAGGTTCTCTTGTATGTTGATGAGTCAAAACGAAAGCTAAATTCCAGGTTCATAATGTAGAAACGATGGAAACTTATGCTATGATTTTTGAAAGCCATTTATATTGACTGTAACTAGCAGATTCTTGTCGTTGTTTTCAGCAGGCTACACTCAGCAGGGCATTTGTTAGATGCGTGCATGCGAAATGTGGGATTGGGACATTTAGAGCCAGGAAAAGGCTATCATTTCCCTGATGGGTATGATTCTTTTTTCAATACCAGATTAAGATTCATGAGGTTTGATTTGCTTGTGTAATGTGGGGTGTAATGCCTTCACTTGCTATTATATGTACAAAATTTTATTAGAAAGTGGAATTGCCAACGATGAGATGTGAATTTTAGTCATTTATTTATTTTTTAATCTGCATTTTAGTATTAACTTACACTTAATGGTAAGAAGGCTAGGGATTCTGGGATGAAAAGATTACTTTTGTCTCTGTGTGTGTTGGATGCTTTCACTTGCTAATTGCAATCATATCTGATGATATTTCCAAAAGTTGGACTGCCACTGATGAAAAGATCAGCAAACTTGAAACTTGACAAGCCGTTTAGCCATTGAAGTTATCGATACTGCAATTCTATCCTATATGTTCAAGATTATAGTCACTTCTGCTGTGGAAAGTTGGTATGAAAAGGCGCTGATATATTCATTCGTTGGCAGGCCGTTTGTCGAATACAAAGGCACGGTTCCACAAACTGAATTACAGAATAAGCAGAAGGAACTAGAGCTAGAAATTAATACATTAATATCAAGAGGAGGGAAAGTGAGTTCTAATGTTTAGCAATTTTGTTCTTTCAATATATTGTTACAACTATAGTGGCTGAAATGATTGACATGTTTGATATAGGTTTCTGCTGCTGTATTACCATATGAAGAAGCTGCTGACATGTGTGGTGGTTGCCTTCCTGATTACATTCCAAAGGTCCGTTCTTATGTTAGCTCTATGCCTCTATAATGAGATAAATTTCTTGATCTGCATCTTCTGGACTTGGTTCTTTCTTTTATTTGTGGAATACTGCATGCTCTTCTCCTATCCTTGTCAAGTAGAATGTGTTGAGCCAAATCTTCTTCATGTAAAACCTGTTTTATATAGATCGGGGAAATTGTATGGTTTTATGGAACGATGTGCTATGGCTTGAATTCATATTCAATCTTATTTCCGATAGGAAGTTGATAATTGAATCCAATTTTTTCCATTAATGTCGTATCCGTGATTATGCAAGTAAGAAGGCTTAACTCCAAGTTATTCAAGAATAGTGGCATTGAGTTTCTCGACCTTTGCCTTAGGTTTAGTCAATTCTATTTGTTGATGGTGGGAAGGGAAACTACTCTAACCCCACTCTCTTTTTGGCTCTCTCTGTCAGGGTAGCACGCCTCGCATTCTGAAGATTGGGGACTACCCCGGCTGCCCATGTGGCGGTACCCATGTTTCTGACATTTCGGACATCACAAGTGTTAGGGTAAGGAACTTTTTTTTCTTCAACTTCCATATGTGCATTGTTAAAGAACTTTGACGAGTTGATGTAAAAATATTCGTTTTATGATGATAGTGATATCCTTTGTTTGGTGCTTTTCCTGAATTGATTTATTGTTATATTCATTCAGGTCTCTCAAATTAGAACGAAGAAAGGACTTACAAAGGTCTTTTACAATGTTGGATCGTAAGTACTGTCATTGCAATGTGAGAAATAACTGTTGCACTACATAGTTTCTTTAATAAAGCCGGCATGTGCAATATTTCTATAACGTGTTAATCCAAGGAAGTCATGTAAAGTAATTTTGTTGATATGTTTATGTCATCTTGTGAAGTTATGTGAAAAGAATGCGTTGATAAGTGCAAGAATTGTGACTATTATTTTTTTCTTTTATTTAGTAGATGTATTTTGGTATTTATAATAAATACGTGATGCCTATGTGTTTATTTGTTAGTATTTTTGCATGACATCTAATTCAAAAATATTGCGAATAAAATTGCTCATTTTCATGCTTTTGAATGCGTGTGAGCTGTTTGGTGGTTATAGTTAAAATCGCTAGGTCAGCTCAACTCTGAAGTCTGCAAATCAAGAATGACAAACAATAAACATTAGTTTTTGTTGCGTGGATTTGTTATAGTTTAACAGGCCGTTTGAAGGAGAGTTTGTACTACATTGTGCAGTTCTAACAAAAATTGTTACTGTGTTTTCTCTCACAAATTTAAGTCAAGATGTAGTTAGAACTACAAAATGTTTTTGTAGTTCCAACGTTTCTTCCAAATTGTCTATGAAGTGATGCCTCTGTGTATTATACGTTAAACCACCCCTTACTTCAGAATCTATCCTACTATCTAAAGATTCATCCTTACACGGTTTGTAGTCTAGTACACTTTGACTTATAACTTGTGTTAATATTTCTCGTTATGATGTTTAAAACCTATTTTGGGTGTTAAAAAAAGGGATTGAGATTTGTCATCTTGGTTTGGAAAGCTAGAGGGTGAAATTTATGCAAATATCTGGGCTGCTCTTAAAGAAAACAAAATTTGTATCTTTTGTGGATGTTTTTAACTTGGATCTTGTTGGAATCTTAAAATATATCTTTCTAAGCTTTATGTAGCTGCGATAATCATGTCAATTGGAGACCCATAACTGAAGTTATGCATTTTGATCTCTCAAGATTATAGAAAATTCTTCAAAAAATTATTGAGTGTTTGGTATGGTGGTTAGAACTATTAATTAGAACTGTAAACATTGTTGCATGCGAGAGTCTTATACTGTAACAATTTTTTTTATTGTAACATGTAAAAATTTTATTTAATTCATAACTGAAAAGTTAGTTAGAACTAACTTTATCAAACTGGTTATTAGCAACGTCTCCTTCTGGTTTGACTTGTTTTTGGGGGCCGTATGGGCCCGAAATTAAGCTTGTGACAATTCTTTGGGAATCATTAGATGTCTACTTTAATTTGGATTGAGGGTCTTTTTTTTATATAATATTCCACGGAATATTTGATTATTTGAACATTTCCTTAACATTCGATGAACGTGCGTTTTCTAGTACTTAGTAAAACAAGAAACAAGACCCAAACTTTTTGTTATATAATTGTTGAGCCTAAACCATTATTACTACATCTAAGAACATGTTATTGGTGACAAAGTGAAAACTGAAATCACTTTATTTAACGTTTTGTATCTCTGAGTTGTGCGCATTTGAGTATTTTACTGGTATATCTCGTTGACGAGGACTTGATTGGATCTGAAAAATTTACAAGCATACATCCTCTCTATCTTGATTGTGTAGATAGTTGACTTGTACTATTAATTCACTGTTCTCGATAAATTCATAGAAGTAGTAGTTTTCTAAATACATTAGTTCACATGTTTAACACCAAAAGTTAACAAAACATTTCCAACTACCATTTACGACATTTTGCGCAGGTCTATTAGTAAGCATATGGCTTTGTTTATCTTTTCTTACACGTTTTAAAAAGAAAGTGCAACTTCAAAAATAATTAAGAAAAAAAGTAAGCCTTTTTGAATAAGTTATGCATTTTGTAAATATATTTCAACCATACTGTAGGTGTTTGGATGTTTATAGCTCACCTGCTTGTTTTATCTATTACCTAATAATTTAATCACGAGGTAGCAAAAAAAAAAAAAAAAAAAATCTACATTGAGGCAGTGCCCAAGGCGGGGACGGTGAGGAAGAGCCGCAAATGTTGGAATCTAATCAGGGTTGAGGGGAGTTTGGCGAGAAAAGAGAGGGACGGCAAGGAGAGGAAGACGCCAATGGTGATTTGGAGTTGGCGTGGGCAACAGGAAGTGGGAAGAGGCGGCCCTGTTCTAATGATGACGGTGGCCCTTGCTGTATTGGTCTTAACACCGGATCTGAATGGGTCGTGGGATAGAGGGGGGATCGTCTGGGATCGGGTCAAACCACGAACCTACGGAAGCGGAAGATACGGTGGTGGCGGTAGAAATGGACTACACTTTGCCTTGCTTTTACTCCTATGATTTAGTTTTTGTTCGTATTCTAGGTTTTTGTTTTGTTTTGTTTTGTTTTGTTTTTGTTTTGGTTGTTACGTAAGAAAGGAGGTGGTTTCCTGGCCTCTTGTTGATGTTTGCATGTCTCCTCTACCCATTAAAGGTAGATAGTAGGTAGATGTTTGGCTAGACGATAATCGATGCCTTGTTGTATGTAAAGGATTTAGTTGGATCTATTTTGGGACTAGAATATGGCTACATGTGGTGAAAGCATGTTATTGGGCTGCTTCAGTTAATCTATGTAATCGTGTGAGTGGCACCCGTTTTATAATTGGATTTGTGTTGTATTCTTGTCCTTTGGGCTTTTAATTGAAGCTTTCATAGTCGATTATTTAAAAAAAAACTTAATTACAAGAAAAATGCTTAGAGACAGTACTATTAGTCTTTGGCAACACAACTAAATGTAAATGCCACCTATCGAGGGTTTCTATTTTGTGGGACCCGCTTGCTAATGGTATGTAGTGGGATTTTTGCACTTGCTAATAGTATGTAGTGACATTTTTGAGCTGTAGATCTTCAAAGTTTGCAACCTTTGCTATTTAGATTCCTATTTTAAGAATTTAGATACTTAAATTCTTAAACTTTAATATATTGACACCTTAGTCTCTATTCTAAGAATTTAGGCACCGAGGTGTGCAGAAATATCAATATTTTAAAGTCCAAACTTTGTTTTGTTGTCAAATGAGATAAAGGATGTCAATATCTGTTCAATAACATATGAGATATTAATATTTTGATGCTTTTTATTTCTTTTATTGGTCCTAAAAACATATATTGTCTTTACAAAAAAAGCCCTAAAAAAACTATCATTTGTTTTTTTAAAGTGTAACTCATTATTTTTCATCTAAAATAATGTTTAAATTGTCTATAACAAAATTAATTATGAGGATTATTGACAACAAATTAATTGATTTTAAGCTGAAAAATATTCACAAACATAATTGAGGAAATCAACCATCCATTCTCTTATGTTTTAGGTAAGTTGGTCCAAATTATAATGATATAACTAGAGGCAAATACAAGTATTATCGTGTTGTTATATACTGTTCAATTACATATCTTTTGTTAATCTCAATTATATTAAAGATATTTAGGAAAGAAAGTGTGTAACTGAACAATTGCTTGTTGCATTACAAATATTTAGTTTTTTTATTGAAATTTAATACCAACTTACCAAAAAAAATTGAATTGATATATATAATTTTTTTTTAGGTTTATAATCAAGTACTTTGTTGTCAATAATTATCGTAATTAACTTTATGCTATAAAGGGCATTAATATTTTTTGGACAAAATTAACAAGTTATACTTAAAAAAAGGATAGCTTTTGGAGACTTATCTTGTAAAAAATAACCTTTTTGGGACCTAAGGAACAAAAAAGTCTATCATGTCATTTAATAATAAAAAGAATATGAGAACTAAGAGTGCCAATAAATTAAGAATTTAAAGACTTTAGTGTGAAATTTTTTAAAATACGGATTAAGTTGCCAACAGATAAAGAGTTTAAGAGATTAGAGTGTTCAAATTTTTAAAATAAAGACCCAAATATTAAAGATTGTAAAGTTTGAAGACATGCGACACAAAAAATATCTAATAAATAAAATAGTTAGGTGGGCTATAAAGGTTCAAAATCCTATAATATGATTGAAATAATTTCCAAAATAGGGGACTCATTAAAAAAGATTCTTCTTTTTCTTCAGTATTTTTGAAGTTACGCTTTCAATAGACATGCATGAAAATGTCGAAAATGGTAGTTGAAAATGTTTTTTTTTTTTTTTTTTTTTTTTTTTTTGGTGTTTAACATGAGACTAATCTATTTAAATAAAGTAGAACAAAACAAGGACATCACTAAAGAGTACTAGTCCTATGAATTTAGACGAGAAGAGTGGATAAATAGCATGATAAATGAACTCTTTACATAATCAAGATAGAGGATGAACGGTTATATCTATGGTGTGCCAAAAACATATTTATAAAATGTTTTTGTTGTAGGTTTAAAATTTTGGTTTTTAAGAAAAATAGTCCCTATGTTGCCGTATTTTTGACAAAAGTAACATATACTCCTTGTTCGATACCACTCGATTATAATATCACCATTTATGAGATCCTTCAGAAATTGTACTTTTGGACTACTGCCTATAGATGGAGCAGTATCTATCGGGAATATTATCAATAGATGGAATGAATAATTTAAAACATTACCGATAGAGATAAGAGCATTTTTAGGGAACGCTACCGATAAATAAACAACTTGTTACAAATACTACTAGCGAATGGAATAGTGTCTTAATTAGGGGAACACTACTGGTTGAAAGAATATATTAATGAAATTAATTTATGGGTAGATGAAATAGTATCTTTAGGGATCACCACTGGTAAAAATTTTTTAATATATTTGAAATTTTACAAGAGCCCTGCATTTTAGAAACTTAATAGACTTTCTATTGACTTCGGTCACAGGTTGTGACAAAAAAATCTCTTAAAGATTTAGATATATAGATGGCTAGGATCATTTTAAGATGGGTGGTGTCAACCACCACCGGGAACGGCGGCTCATAGCATGGATGACGGTGGAGCTCCGGTGAGGCATCGTGTATGGCGGATTTTGATGGGCAATATGGTTCTTTAAACCCTTAACTTATCCAATTTCATAACACATGCAACACACGCAGAAGAAGAATTCAACAAGCTCTTCAAACCCTTAACTAACTCCATTGAATCAGAATAAATTCTCCATTTTTGTCCATTATTTTTTTGCTTGTTAGCAACCACTACAAGGAGAGAATATACTATTTCTACCCTGTTAATTTAAGCAAAGGGCATTCATTAATAACCTCTAAATATTGTCTCTAAAATTAAACCATGTGACAATTAGGCAATTCCATCTACAAAAATAACACATTTCTTAGTAAATCTAGAGAAATAATATAGATTAGAGAGTTCAACAAGTGCTTTTTAAAGTTCAGGTTACATGTTGACACAAATAATATAGTTGAGGAGAAATTCATAAACTTATCTTTCATGTTTAGTTGCCATACAATTATCTCTTCCTTAACATGACCGTGCAAAATGCTATAATATAGAATTTTTTTTTTCATGCGGTACTATTATGTTAGTTGATTTTAGGGGGTTTGTTTAGAGGGTTCAACAGGTTTGAACCTAAATTTTAGATTTAGCAAGTGTATAGTTGTTCAAATTTAAAACTCAACTTGAAACATTGAAAAGACAACTTGAGCCTAAATAGTATCTAAACTCAGATTTACATCCTCTGATTTCAAGATTTTTGAGCTTAACTTTTTTGATGCAAGAAATTTTTTACTTCTTTTTTCAGATTGGAACACAATTTTAGATTTTGAATTCTACTTTCAGACCGCATGCTTTTCAAACTTTCTATCTCACACCTAAAAAGTTCAAACAACCATGATATGAACCCTTGAAACAAACGGATCCCGTTGATGTGTCTTCATCGTAATAACATCACAAAGACAAAACATGTTCTTAATGTAGAGTGCATGTCTATCTACCAAAATATTATAAACCTGTAGTCGAACAAGCCTACCTACCAAAATATTATAAACGTGTAGTAAGACAAGTACAATTACAATTACATTTACACCCATATAGTAAGCGCACAGGAGAACTTATCCCTTTTTTTTTTAATCTATATTTATGATCAGACAACTTGGTTAACCAGGAGTAAAGAAGGGGAGATAAACATGGCGCCCTTGACGAAGGTTATGGTCCTGAAAGTTCAATTCTTAATGCTACTAGCTCTTATTGCAATGGCAAATGCTCGATTGGATTTTCTAGAGCTTCCAAATACCAAAATCGAGGCATATGTCCCTCAACAACTAGGTAGCTTTACTTTCTCAACAACGTATACGTTCTTATATTTTTTACGACTCAATTTCCCAGTTAATGACAAGTTGGTAAATATGTTAATCATATAACTATATTTTTGTTTAGCGGAGAAACAAGAGAAGTGTCAATGGCCTTCGTGTTGTCAAAATTGTGTCTGCGAAAAAGATGAATCAGGAAAAGCGCAGTGCGAATGTTTGGACTGGAAATATGAAGGCCTCCCCCCAGGCTGTGTAAATGGCATATGCAGGCCTATGTATCCGTCATATTGTCGATGCCTTGACAAAACAGAGACTTGCCTTCCAAAATGTCTCTGGGGTACAACTGCCTTAAACTAATATCCCATAGATGTGGAAATATTGGCACCCATCATTCTACTAAAGTACTTGTCTTATGAACTTTGTACTTAATAAATGCCATTGCTTCAGTCACTTGCATTGATGTTTAGGCTTTTAAATAAAAAGAGTGCCATTATCTTATG
>CAMOHE010047377.1:16085-27950 GCA_946598075.1 Artocarpus hirsutus
CAATTGTTTCGTTACCAAAATTAAAAAAATCATACCATAATTATGTTATTTAATCAGCATAAAACGTTCATAAATAAATTCCATCTTATCACAATTTTGTAAAAATTTCTGCTGACTACTTGTCAGCTGTCATCGGCCTGCCGATCTCAGGAGTCCGGCCTACCGATGATATACCATCGGCTTGCCGTCCTGAGGACATCATTTCGGCCTGCCGAACTTAATAGTCCGGCCTGCCGAACTGCCTTAACACTCAAAATTCATTCATAACATATAATTGTCCATAAAAATATAATTAAACACATAACATTAATGACATGAACATTTGAGCACATCAATTCCACGCGAGCGTCACCTGTCATAACACTTAAAATAAAATGGTTAGCACCATTTATCATATATCATAGCACTTATCATGAGTATATCACTTAACATCATCATTAATATAACATAACATTTAACGTCGTTATTTATCAAAGCATTATCCGTTACATCAAATTAGGCGGGCGTTACATTTAAACCCTTTAACTTATTTCATTTCATAACGCATGCAACACACGAAGAAGAAGAATTCAACGAACTCTTCAAACCCTTAGCTAACTCCATTGAATCAGAATAAATTCTCGACTTTTTTCCATTATTTTCTTGCTTATTAGCAACTACTACATGGAGAGAATATATTATTTCTACCCTATTAATTTAAGCGAAGCGCATTCATTAATAAGCTCTAAATATTGTCTTTAACATTAAACCATGCGACAATTAGGCAATTCCATCCATAAAAATAACATACTTGTTAGTCAATCTAGAGAAATATTATAGATTAGAGAGTATAGCTAAGTACTTTTTGAAATTCAGATCACATATTGACACAAATAATATAGTTAAGGAGGAATTTATAAATTTATGCTTCATGTTTAGTTGCCATACAATTATCTCTTCCTTAACATGACCGTGCAAAATGCTATAATATAGAATTTTTTTTTTCATGCGGTACCATTATGTTAGTTGATTTTAGGGGGTTTGTTTAGAGGGTTCAATAGGTTTGAACCTAAATTTTAGATTTAGCAAGTTTATGGTTGTTCAAATTTAAAACTCAACTTAAAACATTGAAAAGACAACTTGAGCCTAAATAGTATCTAAACTCAGATTTACATCCTTTGATTTCAAGATTTTTGAGCTTTAAGTTTTTTTATGCAAGAAATTTTTTACTTCTTTTTTCATATTAGAACACAATTTTAGATTTTAAATTCTACTTTCAGAGCGCATGCTTTTCAAACTTTCTATCTCACACCTAAAAAGTTCAAACAACTATAACATGAACCCTTGAAACAAACGGATCCCGTTGATGTCTTCATCATAATAACATCACAAGGACAAAACATGTTCTTAATGTAGAGTGCATGTCTATCTACCAAAATATTATAAACCTGTAGTCGAACAAGCCTACCTACCAAAATATTATAAACCTGTAGTCGAACAAGCCCACCTACCAAAATATTATAAACGCACAGGAAAACTTAACCTTTTTTTTATCTATATAAATTACATTTAAACCAATATAGTAAGCGCACAGGAGAACTTATCCCTTTTTTTTTAATCTATATTTATGATCAGACAACTTGGTTAACCAGGAGTAAAGAAGGGGAGATAAACATGGCGCCCTTGACGAAGGTTATGGTCCTGAAAGTTCAATTCTTAATGCTACTAGCTCTTATTGCAATGGCAAATGCTCGATTGGATTTTCTAGAGCTTCCAAATACCAAAATCGAGGCATATGTCCCTCAACAACTAGGTAGCTTTACTTTCTCAACAACGTATACGTTCTTATATTTTTTACGACTCAATTTCCCAGTTAATGACAAGTTGGTAAATATGTTAATCATATATTTTTGTTTAGCGGAGAAACAAGAGAAGTGTCAATGGCCTTCGTGTTGTCAAAATTGTGTCTGCGAAAAAGATGAATCAGGAAAAGCACAGTGCGAATGTTTGGACTGGAAATATGAAGGCCTCCCCCCAGGCTGTGTAAATGGCATATGCAGGCCTATGTATCCGTCATATTGTCGATGCCTTGACAAAACAGAGACTTGCCTTCCAAAATGTCTCTGGGGTACAACTGCCTTAAACTAATATCCCATAGATGTGGAAATATTGGCACCCATCATTCTACTAAAGTACTTGTCTTATGAACCTTGTACTTAATAAATGCCATTGCTTCAGTCACTTGCATTGATGTTTAGGCTTTTAAATAAAAAGAGTGCCATTATCTTATGAAACTGTTTGTGTTACAATGGCTACTCAGCGTGTTCTTATAAACTTTTCAAAGTTCTTTTAAATTTTCTGGTAAACAAATGAAATATTTTGTTGAATATATATCCATTAGTAGGATTGCAAAAATAAATTATCTAAACTAATATTAGTAAATAAAGACAGGAGACACTTACTTATATCAAGATTCTTTTTCTAATTAGCAGTAATATTACATCTTTATGATCTTATGCCAATTCTTCTCGATAATAGAAAAAAAAAAATAATATCCAAAAGGACACACACTCTAGAAGCCGAAAAATACAGCTAGAACTAAAGAAAACTTACTTTGTTATATGCATCAGTAAAACCAAATACGGAAGAAATACTACAAAATCTTGTTTGGTATAATTTCATAAGTATGTTTCATAGAAAAGTCGAATAATTTCATTGTGCTTTCCTCAACATTAACGGAGGTTTTGGGACGCCCTCCCCGTTCCCGCGCTCTCCATTAATAAATCTAAAAATATAATAAATGGATATAAATAATGACTAGGGATATACATCAATTTAGAATGGTCATCTAATAATAAAATTCAAATTTTCATTATGATTTTATCAATAAATTTTTGGAGTTCTATTGAGTTCCAGTGCAATGCTTCTAGAACATGCAAGTGTTTCTATATTATAATCTTACGTTCTAATAATCCAAGATCACTACGTTCTTAATTTAAATTTGACACCGTCATAATCTTATCAAAATAAAGTTTCCCATTTTATTTATAGATTGTGATTCCTAACTTCATACTATGTGCTTTTTACATCTTATGTATATGAACACGTTATATGTATAACTAAAGAACTTATGATTTGTATTGGATAAACATTAATATTGTTTACGCATAAAAAAAAAAAAACTTAATAGTAACTGGGATGCTCAATCTAATTAAATAGAAAGAAATATAAGGTTCAAAAAGAAAAAAAAAGAAAATTAGGTTGGGTGTTCTTTTTAAAGGGCTTTTCAAAATTAATGACCATTCTTTTTCTAAATTTAATAAATGTCCTCTCCTTATTAATTATAAAGTCAAAATGAGAAAAATAACTTTCATTAATTATTAATCAGCTATAGTTTATTAGTGATAAAAGCCTGGTTATCAATGATGAACTCTTATAAATCAGTCATAAACTTAATACATCAGTTAAAAAAATCCTAAAAAAAATCAAAACCTTCACATTCTCTCTTCTCTTTCCCTCTTCTTGCATTGCACTCCGATCTGAAGATGCTCCTTTGATCGTCGTCGAGGATCTTGACTCGATCTTCACAAAATATGAAATTGAACCACCTTCATCAATTTCACAAAATATGCATATCAGAACTTGTATGCATAAAAAAAAAGCAGAAACTTACATACATACTTAGCCTCAAACAGCTAAACCCATGCAATGACATGAGGTATGGCTATGGCTGGAGAGCACGACGATGAATATGGCTAACTGGACTTGCGAGAATGATTGTCGACGAGGATGGCGAAGCTAAGTGGAAAAGGCTAAGTGAAGCTAAAAAAAGATAGAGAAAACTGAAATGGGCAAAATAGAAAGCCCATACTAGTGAGAATGGCGACCAGGAGAGCTACATTGGTGCGATGACAGAATGGTGGCTGGAATGGGAGAGAGATGGTTTTGCTGGGGATGGGAGAAACGGCTCGATGACAAAAATGCCTTAGGGTTTTAGAATAAAGGTTTTCTTATCAACTGCATTATTGTCTTTTTGGTTTAATTAAAAACCTAAGTTTTGAGAATGATCAGCCATTCTCCTAATTTCAAGTGATCAGCCATTCTCCTAATTTCTAAAAGTTGGGGTTACATAAATCCCAAAAAGAAATGTATTAGGAGTATTGGTTAGAACTAATTTTGATTGAAAGCATTGTAGCATGTAAGAGTGTTATACTGCAGCATATTTTTTCTTGACACTATAAGAGCTTTACACTGTAGCAACTGAAAGTCTTGGTATTTCAAATAAATTTGTGTTTGTGAAAACAACTGCTTTTGTTATATATATATTGCACTACATGTTTTCTTTTCTTGTTTTAAATATTTTGTCAATGAAAAAAATGTTCGATTTGAACCTGTATTTACTTTGATGTAATTTATAAACCAGAAGGACTTACATTGCTATTTTAGAAGCAGAGTTATTTTGAAAACAAAGGTAAAATCCGTGTGAGGTTATTGTAATCTAACTAAACTTTTTTTTTTCTTTAGATGGTAGATAGTGTAAGTTGGACCGTTAGAGTAGCTAAAGTTAGGAGAAGCTTATCGCGAACTTTATCAATCTTTTGGGAGGAGCTAGATACTTGTGTTAGATATTTTATATATTTGAATGAGTATCAAAACTAGATTTGGGAATAAGAAAAAATTAATATGCGTTAAAGTGTATTAAATATTGTATAGTGTTAATAGATGATCCATAATAAACACTTTTTATGATATTTTATTTATAATATCTATGTTTGTGTGCATTTACTGGGGGTAATTTCCGTGAAATGAAATTTGATATTTTATTTAGTAGATTTGAAATTTTACAAAGAGCCCTGCATTTTAGAAACTTAAAAAGATTTTCTATAGACCTCGGTTATAGGTTGTGACAAAAATATCTCTTAGAGATTTAGATATATAGATGACTAGGATCATTTTAAGGTGGGTGGTGTCAACAACCATCGAGAACAGCAGCTCGTAGCATGGATGATGGTAGAGCTCCGGTGAGGCGTGTTGCATGTCAGATTTTGATAGGCAATATGGTTCTTTAAACCCTTAACTTATCTCATTTCATAACACATGCAACACACGAAGAAGAAGAATTCAACAAGCTCTTCAAACCCTTAACTAACTCCATTGAATCAGTTTCCCATTATTTTCTTGGTTGTTAGCAACTACAACAAGGAGAGAATATATTATTTCTACCCTGTTAATTTAAGCGAAGGGCATTCATTAATAACCTCTAAACATTGTCTTTAACATTAAACCATGCTGACAATTAGGCAATTCCATCCATAAAAATAATACATTTCTTAGTAAAATACTTTTTAAAGGTTGGGTCACATGTTGACAAAAATAATATAGTTAAGGAGGAGTTCATAAATTTATCCTTTATGTTTAGTTGCCATACAATTATCTCTTCCCTAACATGACCGTGCAAAATGCCAAAATATAGAAGCGCGTTTTTTTTTTCCATGCGGTACCATTATTTGGTTGATTTTAAGCAGGTTTGTTTGGAGGGTTCGAACATGTTTGAACCCAAATTTTTGTTTCAGCAAGTGTATGGTTGTACAAGTTTAAAACTCAACTTGAAATATTGCAAAGACAAGTTGAGCCTAAAGAGTACCTAAACTCAGATTTACATCCCCTAATTTCAAGATTTTTGAGCTCAACTTTTCTCACATATGAGAAAATTTTTACTTGTTTTTTTATATCGGTATACAGTTTCAGATTTTAAATTCTACTTTCAGATCATACTTTTCAAATTTTCTATCTCAAACCCAAAAGGTTCAAACAATCATGATATGAACCCGGAAACAAACGGACGTTGATGTGTCTACATCATGACAACATCACAAGGACAAAACATGTTCTTAATGTAATGTGCATGCTTATCTAGCAAAATATTATCAACGTGTAGTAAAACAAGCCCACCTACCAAAATATTATAAACGTGTAGTAAAACAAGTACAATGGAAACTTCCCTTTTTTTCTCTATATATACAATAAGACAACTTGGTTAATTGGGAGTAAAGAAGGGGAGATAAACATGGCGTCCTTGAAGAAGCTTATAGTCCTGAAAGTTCAATTCTTACTGCTACTAGCTCTTATTGCAATGGCAAATGCTCGATTGGATTTTCTAGAGCTTCCAAACACCAAAATCATGGCATATGTCCCTCAACAACTAGGTAGCTTTACTTTCTCAACAACATATACGTTCTTATATTTTTTTTACTACTCAATTTCTCAGTTAATAACAAGTTGGTGAATATGTTAATCATTTAACTGTATTTTTTATTAGCGGAGAAACAAGAGAAGTGTCCATGGCCTTCGTGTTGTCAAAACTGTGTCTGCGAAAAAGATGAATCAGGAAAAACGCAGTGCGAATGTTTGGACTGGAAATATGATGGCGTCCCCCCAGGCTGTATAAATGGCATCTGCTTGCTTATGTATCCGCGATATTGTCGATGCCTTGACAAAACAGAGACTTGCCCTCCAAAATGTCTCTGGGGTACAACTGCCTTAAACTAATATCTCATATATGTGGAAATATTGGCACCTATCATTCTAATAAAGTACTTGTCTTATGAACTTTGTACTGAACAAATGCCATTGCTTCAGTCACTTGCATTGAGGTTTAGGCTTTTAAATAAAAAGAGTGCCATTATCTTATGTTACAATGACTAGTCAGCGTGTTCTTACAAACTTTTCGAAGTTCTTTTAAATTTTCTGATAAACAAATGAAATATTTTGTTGAATACATATCCATTAGTAGGACTGCAAAAATAAATTGTAGAAATTAATCTTAGTAAATAAAGGCAGGAAACACTTACCTATATCGAGATTCTTTTTCTAATTAGCGGCAATATTATATCTTTGTGATCCTGTGCCAAGTCCTCTCCATAATAGATGAAGAAGGAAAAACATAATAATAATATCCAAAAAGACACACCCTCTAGAAGCCGAGAAATACAGCCAGAAGTAAAGGCAACTTACTTTATTATATGTATAACTAAAACCAGGCACAGAAAAAATACTATAAAACCTTATTTGGCATAATTTCATAAGTATGTTTCATAGAAAAGTCGAATAATTTCATTGTGCTTTCCTCAACATTAACGGAGGTTTGGGACGCCCTCCCCGTTCCCGCCCCGTGCGTTAATAAATCTAAAAATATAATAAATGGATACAAGTCCATTAAATAATGACTCTGGATATATATCAATTTAGAATGGTCACTAAAAATAAAATCCAATTTTTTTCGTTATGATATTATCAATAAAGTTTTGGAGTTTTATTGAGTTCCAGTGCAATGCATTCAGAACATGCAAGTGTTTCTATATTATAATTTTACATTACAATAATCCAAGGTCACTACGTTCCTAACTTAAATTTGACACCGTCATAATCTTATCAAAATAAAATTTCCCGAATTATTTATTGATTGTGATTCCTAATTTCACACTATGTGTTTTTTCAATCTTATGTATATGAACACGTTATATGTATAACTAAAGAACTTATGATTTGTATTGGATCCAAATTAATATTGTTTACTTATATATTAAAAAAAAAAACTTAAGAAGAGAAAGAGCAACTAGCATCTGCGAAGTTCAAACTAATTAAATAAAAAGGAATGTAAAGTTAAAAAAAAATTAGTTGAGTGGTCTTTTTAAAGGCTTTTTCAAAATAAATAACTATTTTTTTTCTAGATTAGACAAATGACTCATCCTTATTAATTATAAAGTCAAATTACAAAAAATTAGCCCTTATTAATTATTAATTAGCTATATATAGTTTATCATTGATAAAATGTCTGGTTTATCAATAACAAACTCTTGTAAATCAGTCATAAACTCAATATGTCAGTAAAAAACACAACACCTTCACATTCTCTCTCCCTCTCCTCTCATTATACTCTGATCTGAAGATGCTCCTCTAATGGTCACCGAGGATCTCGACTAGATCTTCACAAAATATGAAATTGAACCATCTTCACCAATTTAAAAAAATATGCACATCAGAACTTGTAAGCAAACAAAAAAAAAAAAAAAAAAAAACACAAAAAAACAAAAACAAAAACACAAAAAAACAAAACCTTAAATACCTACTCAGCCTCAAATAGCTGAATCGGTGCGACGGCACGAGGTGTGGCTATGGCTGGAGACCACGACAATGAACGTGGCTAACTGGACTGGTGAGAATGACTGTCGATGGCAACGGTGAAGCTATGTGGAAAACGCCATGTGAAGCTAAAAAAAAAAGATAGAGAAAACTAAAATGGACGAAATAGAAAGCCCATACCGGCAAGAATGATCAGGAGAGCTACATTGGCGCGATGATAGAATGGTGGCTAGAATGGGAGAGAGATGGTTTTGCTGGGATTGGGAGAAACGTCTCGGTGACAAAAATGCCTTAGGGTTTTAGAGTAAAGGTTTTCTTATCAATGGCATTATTGTCTTTTTGGTTTAATTAAAAACCTAAGTTTTGCGAATGATCGGCCATACTCCTAATTTTTAAAAGTTGGGGTTACATAAATCCCAAAAAGAAATGTATTAGGAGTATTGGTTAAAACCAATTTTGGTTGAGAACATTGTAGCATGTAAGAGTTTATGCTGTAGCATACTTTATACTTTTTCTTTACACTATGAGAGCTTTATATTATAGCAACTAAAAGTTTTAGTATTTTAAATAAATTTGTGTTTGTGAAAACGATAGTCACAAAACAATAGTTTTTGTACACTTCATGTTCTCTTTTCTTATTTTAAAGATTTTGTCAATGAAAAAATTGTTCGATTTGAATCTGAATTTACTTTGATGTAATTTATAAACTAAAAGAAGTTACATTGTTATTTTAGAAGCAGAGTTATTTTACAAAACAAAGGTAAAATTCGTGTGAGGTTATTGTAATCTAACTAAACTTTTATTTTTGTATTTATTTTTGCTATGTCTGTTTTTTAAGGTATATTACTACGGTTTCATTGAAAATGCTACCCAGGAGTCAGATTCTAAGTTTGAGGAAGGGAAAGAGGTTCTCTTGTATGTTGATGTGTCGAGACGAAAGCTAAATTCTAGGTTCATAATGTAGAAATGATGGAAACTTATGTTATGATTTTCGCAAGCTTTGTATATTGATTGTAACTAGCAGATTTTGGTTGTTGTTGTGAGCAGGCTACACTCAACAAGGCATTTGTTAGATGCGTGCATGTGAAATGTGGGGTGTAGTGCCTTCACTTGCTATTATATGTAACGCCCGTCGTTTTCTTCTATGGACACTTATGTTAATTTAACGTTAGAATATAATATTTTAGTGCTATTATTATTTATATTAAGTAAATTAACTTTTTATTTAGTAATGTCGTAGGTGATGGCCTCGTGGGATTAATGTGCTTGGAATGTTCATATCAAAAGTGATGATAAGTTTAAAAATATTTATTGTTTTTTTTAAGAGTTTTAACTTGCCCTAAATTCATAATCTTTATAATACTTTAGGGTTATGTATGCCTACGGTTCTATTCTTGATGATGACATAAATTTTATTGCATATTTTCTTATTTTTATAATATTTATGATCCCATGATAATTACATGTGTAGCATTTTTTTTATTTTGGCGTTAAGAACTTAAATAATATAAAATATCTTAGAAAATAATGTGAAAATTAATATTTTTGAGTTATAAAGTAAATATTATTGTTGTATTTAGTAATTACGTATTATATTACAATACATAATTATAGTACATAATTATGTATCATATTATATTATAATATAATATATTTATATTACATTATTATATTATATGTTTATATTAAATTATATTATATATATTTATATTATATTATATTATTATATATATGTATAACGTAAAGAAAAGAAAAAAAAAAGGAAACAAAGCAGAAAAAAAGGAAAATTGAATTAAATTAGGATTACGGTTTTCTACACTCATCTAATCTCTTTTCTCTTATAAACCTATAAATATACCTCTAAGCCACTAAAGTCTTTATTCTCTAAATTTCTAGCCAAAGAAAATTCTTTCTCTCTAAAATTTTCTTAGACACTCTCTCTTTCTTCTTCACGTTTTCTTCCTTTCTCTCCCTTATTTTTCTACAAACAATTGAATAAAATATTAGGTTTTCACTTAGATAAATTCAAGAGAATTGAGAAGAATTGTTTTGGAGCTAGGAAACTCATTCTAGACTATTGTTGAAATTTTGTTTCCTTTGTAATCTGACCCCCATAACTTTGTCTAGGAATTTTCATTTGCTCTGAAATTTTAGTATGATGTTTATATATATGTTATGTGATAGTCCCCAAAATTTTATATTATTTAGAATTTTCTATGCTAAGATATTAAATTTTTATTCTCTGTCACTCATGACCAAACTATTGCTGATCGGTATTTTGCATAAAAGTATAGTCCATGTTTAAGGGGCAAATGATCTTTGATTTGAGCAAAATTTTACAAAGATATTTATGCATATGCTAAGTTATGATCTGGAAAATTTCATGGTTACTTGATGAATATTTTGTGAGTTCTTGAATTTTCTTTAAGATAGGTTTTTATAGCTGTCTATTTGGTGAATTTAGGACTTCTTGTTTATGTAACCTTTTGGCATGGCTAAACAAATTTATTTGCTAATGAGACTTTTTGTAGCATTGTATATATATGTTATTAGGTTGTCATAAAATATTTTAGGGTTAAAGTAATTTTTTTTTAATTATTAGAATTTTGTGATTGTGTGTTGCTCATTGCTTTAGGTAATTAGAGTTTGTTTGGTCTCTGAATTCTAATACATGTTTTGAATTGTTTAAAATTTATTTGAAGCTAATTTTTAGATATGTTATAGTTTTGATGTATTATGTTAGTATTAGAATTATTTCTATCATCACATAGATTCTTTTGTTGTATATATTTCATGTCAATTGGTGATTGAAAAGAGTTGATGATTTGATTGTTTTGATTAACTTCTCATTAAACCCTAGATTGGAGATATCATATATTTTCATATTTTATTATGTAGATCTTTATGAGTATATTTTATTGTCAATTGGTATCATCTTAATTATATGTTTACAATTTTAATTGAGGTTTTATTGTGCTATGAATTGGTATTGAATTTTTTTGATGTCTTAAGCCTACTTTTTATACACACACCTGATAGCAGTCATGTTTTAGTAATTTTCGATTCTATATTGCATTGTGTATATTTTTCTTATTTTTTTCTCAAATACTAGACATCTTGAGCTTTCTTTTGGCTTTTAAATCGCTTAAATCGGAGTTTTTTTTAAATGGTTATGATTTTTCAAAATTGCTAAAAACTGTATAGTTTTACACAAACCTAAAATTTAGACTAATTTTTGAGGACTTTTTCTTTATGTAAGTTATTGTCAAAATATGCGTGTAATATATCAAATTCTTTTTTTTTGAGTCTAGTTTCTAATGCCTCTGGATTTAGTTGCTTTAGAGTTAAGATGAAATTATTATAAATTTTTAAGCGAATAAAGGTCATTTTGCCTACTTTTAAGAATTATGCCCTAGGTTCATAAATTGTGATTTTGTGCTTCTTGATATTATTACATGATAAGGTGATGTTTTATAAAAGTATGAGATGTTTATATATTGTTAATAGTATTGCTGGTGACTTATGGTCAATATAATGTTTGACATGAACACTCCAAAAGGCGAGCATATCGAAAACTACAGCAACGTCACCCAAGTTAAGGTTTAGTAAGCAAGCAAGACAAGTAAGTACATTCTCACTTGCAACATGATAAAAGTTTACAAAAAAGTTTTGAGGACATGTTTTATGATAATTTTGAAGTTTATTTTTACATGTTGTTTTCTCATGAAAACTCTTGTTGCAACA
>CAMOHE010047378.1:0-26358 GCA_946598075.1 Artocarpus hirsutus
TTAAATGCGCTACATGTTGGTCCACGTCTTTACTATAAATGAGTATATTATCAAAATACACAACAACAAACTTGCCAATAAATGCACGTAACACATGATTCATTAAACGTATAAATGTACTTGGAGCATTAGTTAAACCAAATGGCATTACTAACCAATCATACAGACCATATTTTGTCTTAAAGGCAGTTTTCCATTCATCACCCTCTTTCATGCGTATTTGATGGTATCCACTTTTCAAATCAATTTTTGAGAACACAAAAGCACCATGCAATTCATCCAACATATCATCTAAACGAGGAATAGGATGGCGATACTTTACCATGATATTGTTAATGGCTCTACAGTCTATGCACATCCTCTATGTCCCATCCTTCTTAGGCACAAGTAAGACTAGAACAGTGCACGAGCTCATACTTTCTCTCACGTACCCCTTTGTCATCAACTCACTGACCTGCCTTTGAAGCTCCTTTGTCTCCTCGGGGTTGCTTCTATAAGCCGTTCAGTTTGGAATGGAAGCGCCAAGTACAAAATCAATTTGATGTTCTATTCCTCGAATTGGTGGCAAACCAGCAAGCACCTCATCTAGAAATACATCATCAAATTCCTACAATAGAGAAACAACAGAACTAGGCAATGCAGGGTCAATTTTGTTAGTGTTTAAAAATGCCTCTTTGTACAAGAGTACAATCATTGGTTGATTTGAAAACGAAGCCCTTTTAATCTCACCGTCTCTTGCATAGAAGTTTGTTTTTCTCTCTACTTTTCTCTCATTGGCTGATTGTGAATTTTTTCAGCACTCTCAATTTTCTCTCCTTTGCTCTCTTTGCTCTCCTTTTTCTCAGCCATCTCTTCTTTGAATTTTTGATCTTGGAGACCAATTTTGGTTAGGGTCACGTCAGTTCTTGATGGGGTTCGTATCAATTAAGGTTGACTTCTTGAAGTCCATCACAGACTGGGAGCCTTTTTGCATGCATTTTAGTGCTAGTTGTGGCTCGATCATCTCTTTGGGCATTTCAAAGGAGGTTGCTCCAGAGATAGCTTCTTCGATGGTAAATGCCTCAACATGAGTTGCTCTATCATGAACTACTCTGTTGCAATATGCTCCCTTGTAATATGCTCTATTGTAATTTGTTTTGTCATGATTTGCTTTAGATCAGGTACATGCATATTGTTTTTTTCATTCCTGAGGCTCCCCTACTTGGAGCAATAAAGCCCCCAACCCCGTCATAAGCAGTAGAAGGTCCTTTCGTTGAGCAGTGAGGATGTCGCATCAGACAGCCCTCTGATTCTTTCTTTTCTTTCTGAAAATCATACACCAATCTTTATCGTCGAGGTCTTTGATACCCAACCATGAAGGTAGTGGGATGCCAGTAGCCTTGGAGACTTTACTATCTCCAGAGCTAGTAAAGTTGTTGTAAAACTTTGCTTAGTGTAACGTACATTTGTTTGAATAAACAGAGATTGATTGGTTAGAATACGAACAACTTTGTTATCGAGTCTTCCTTTTATGTATTGATGAAGCATGGAACAAATAATTCGATGCTTGTTTAACCAAGGTCTTCCAAAGAAGAGGTGATAACTCGCATCAGCATTAACTACATGGAATTGGGCACCAACAACATATGGGATTGGGTAGTAAGGAGCCTATTCTCCCTTCAGCAAGGTCTCGGGTTTGAGCCTTGTGTATGGAAAAGCATTTGTTGGGAGAGCTTCCCCTTACTACAGGGTCTGACTTGGCTTCATTCTAGATTAGTCGGGTATACTCCTACTAGAGTTGAGGGACCCTTAGTGTGGGTTCGTGCCTCTAGTGATGGGTTCAGATACTGATATGAACCTTGTCAAGAATTGATGCGACCCTAACCAAAACTTGTCTCCAAGATCAAAATTTCAAATCGGTTTAGTATGAAACCACGACCCGATGCCCAACAAGAAGCACAAACCTTGGTATGTGAGGATGCCACAATCAGCTATGGACGGATTGATTGATAAGTCTATGAATGCCATAGAATTTTCTGATAAGTTTGAATAGTTTGTTTAGGAACCGAAGAGAATTAAAACTCGAATTGTGTGTAAAAACTGATTACCATTGAATGAAATTTGTTACAATATATAGTAGTTTCTCCTTTGTGAATTTTTAGCTCCTAATTGCCCATGAAATTTTGGGCAAATCAATTACCAGCCCAAAAAATGCCCAATTTAAAGCAAATAAGGTAAGTTCCCTAATTGGCTTACAATAATATGAAATAAAAAATGCATGTTTCTAAAAAAAAGGAAACTAGACAATAAATAGATAAATAGCTAATTCTTCTTGCCACTTGTCGCCTCAAATTGGGAAAGTAACTGAAATGAAAAGTAGCTTGATTTATTTGCAGCCATATGATTACTCGGTTCCTTCTAGAACTTGAATCACGTATTTATTGGTCTGGATGTCACATGCAATTCCCTCAATGGGCCTCTATGCGATAGCTTGAGCCCAAGATGCTTGAATCAGCCCAATAAGCATTTCTTTGAACTTCTTCACACGAGCTCTCATAACAAGACCAATGGGAACTTGAATTGGATCTAAATATGTCTATCCCACGTGCTCTTGCTTGTGCTACCGATGTCCTCATCAGATACCGGATGGTTTACACAAAAAAAAAACTACATGGAGTTGGGTAAGAGAGCAAAGTGGCCTAACCTTCAAGTCAAGTTGACACACCAGGTTGACATTTTGGTGGCATTGCCAAACTCAATGATGAAGGTTTCCTTTTTGTTAATCTAGCTTAGAGGAACTCCAATGACAACAACAATGGACAATAGGATGATATCAATGGAGGATCTAGTGTCAACCAAGGCCCTTTAAACATGGACATCATTGATTGTCGCCTCCGAGTAAAGTGGTCGTCTATGATTTAGGTATGGTGCTTCCACATCTTTGTCAGTAAAGAAGATGGAGCTGGTGCTTTCGAGAAAGATGCAAGTGGCAAAGGCTTCATTAACGTAGTATTGAGGCCTTTGATTCATGGAGACTTTAGTAGTGCCTTAATCAAGCCAAATGGGCTCGTTGTCTGAGACCGAGTTGATCAAATAGTGACTTGATCTTGGGACTCAGATGGAGTACTCATACAATAGAGGTAGTCAGAGTAGGAATCAGTTTGAGGTTAGAGTCTCTGACATGGATGACTACCATGACACTTTCACATTCTAGTGTGCTCCCTCCAAAGGAGCAATCTGGCTTCAGAAGGGAGGAAAGATGTTCATAGTTAGAGTCTCTTAGATGGATGACTATCATGACACTTTCATATTTAAGAGTGCCCACTTCGATGGCACAATTTGGCTTTAGAGGTGAGGAGTACTATTGCATTTCGAGTGCCCTACATGGGTAATACGAGTCCAAAAACAATACGATGACCTTGTCCATGTCAAGAAGATTGTCTTGGAGAGGCTCTTTGAGAAAGTGCCGGTCATATATCTCAAGTTGGTAGAATTCTTCAATCGTTGTGGCCTCTAAGAAGGTTTTCTCTGTGGCTGAGACTTCCATGACCATGGTAATCAATCCAAGAATGGTTATTTCGAGTAATACTGAGTTTGAAAAAGGTGTTGTTTTTGGCAATAGAATTTCCTCATATGTTGTCTATGATGATGAGTTTATTACTATTGGTTCAGCTTCAAAAGTCAAGTGGTGCTTTATAGGGAGCTTCCCCTTCGTCGCTGAAGATTCCCTCCTAAGTAGATTCACAGTGGTCTCAATGCGTGGCTTGGCTCTTCTCGGGATGTTATTGAGAGCCAACTTGAGCTCTTCTTTGGATACAAACTTTCTTTTGGCTGTGAGCATTGGTATGGAAGTTTCTCCAATCTTGAAGTCTTCTTCTCATCCACTTGGGGTGTGGCACTAGTTTTGAAGTGAGGTGCTAGAGAGTATCATCTCAAAAGGCCTTTTTGCAATTTCTAAAAGCTTTCCATTAGCTTCGAGAGGCTTTGAATCATTTACCCATATGTGGACTTCCTCATTGGATCTATCATCGTCTATTTTGTCAAAGTTGTGAGTTACCATGGTGTATGTTTCTTTTCCCTTGTGCTGTTAAAGAGGATTAGAGTCAATAATTTAGCCTATTCTTGAAAGCTCAAGAATGCCATCCATGGTCTTCTCATGGAGCATCCAGCAGACTGATGAGGACATCGGTAGCATAAGCAAGAGCACGTGGGATGAGACATATTTAGACCCAATTCAAGTTCGCATTGGTCCGGTTATGAGAGCTCGTGCGAAGAAGTTTAAAGAAACGCTTATTGGGCTGATTCAAGCAACTTGGGCTCAAGCTATTGCATGGAGGCCCATTAAGGGAATTGCATGTGACATCCAGACCAACAAATGCATGATTCAAGTTCTAGAAGGGACCGAGTAATCATGTTCGCAGAATCAACAAATAATTAAGCTACTTTCCATTTCAGTTACTTTCCCGTTTTGAGGCGACAAGTGGCAGAAGAATTAGCTATTTACCTAGTTATTGTCTAGTTTCCTTTTCTTTTAGAAAACATGCATTTCTTTTATTTCATATTATTGTAAGGCTTTTTAAGCCATTTAGGGAAATTACCTTATTTGCATTAGATTGGGTGTTTTTTTGGTCGATAATTGATTTGTCTGAAATTCCATGGGCAATTAGGAACTAAAAATTTGCAAAGGGGAAACCACTATATATTGTAATGAATTTCATTCAATGGACATCAATTTTTACACACAATTTGAGGTTTAATTATCTTCGGTTCCTAAACTAACTATTCAAACTTATCAGAAAATTTTGTGGCGTTCATAGACTCATCAATCAGTCTATCCATAGCTGAATGTGGCGTCCTCACATACCAAGGTTCGTGCTTCTTGTTAGGCATCGGGTTGCGGTTCCATTCAAAACCGATTAGGAATTTCAAACTTGGAGATCAATTTTGGTTAGGGTCGCATCAGTTCTTGGCGAGGTTCGTATCATTTGGTATCAGAGCGAGGGTTCTAATAAGGTTTTGCTTATCCGTTCTCTTATTTTTTGTTTGTTTCAATTATTCATGAGTCTTAAAATTGTTTGTTTGATTCTTGTTATTCATGGTTTAAGGAGCCCAAAATTGAATTCCCTACCAAGACCAAAATTTTTGCTCAAATTTCGTTTCTTTTGGGTGTGATTAAAGAAAGCCCAAATTATCATTGCCTGTTATACTGTTAGCCAAATTATCATTGCCTGTTATACTCTTAGCCTCCTTGGTAATCTGTTTGTGAATTGTCAAGGAAATTTTGATATTGATTTGACTAGTTTTATAGGAACTAAGTGAGAATTTACGAGTGAAAAAAAGGCACGAAAGGCAAGAGTATTAGAGTGGATAAAAGCCGAAAAGTATTGAGTGCAAACACGAGTGAAATTGAGTGAACAATTTCATGAGTGAAACACTTAAGGGAGTGTGGTAAGGTCCTTTGCATTGTTTCTTACTTTGTTTTGTAGAAAAAAAAATGTCAAACAACAGCAAGAACACTATTGATGGTACCTCTGGAGCAACAGATCTAAAAATCCTCGTGGAAGCGATGAAAGGGGAGATGAGATGATTGTTGAGAAAAGAGTTAGAACAGCTTCATGAGAGGATAAACCGGATAGAAAACGCACCTGTGGAACATCCACAACATGTTCCTCATGCGCGTAGGCGAGAAAGGGTTCTGGTTAGAGGATAGGTTGATGACTACTATGGGATTGATGGGGAAGAGTTTGGTGAAGGAGAAGATACAGTGGGTTGTCATCAGAGATTTGGATGGGATAAAGGAGTTAGGAACCGGAAAAATGATAGTTTGAGAGGCATAAAAATGAAGATACTATCATTTCAAGGCAAATCTGATCCTGAAGCGTACCTAGAATGGGAGAAGAAAATGGAGTTTGTCTTTGATTGCCACAACTATTCCGAGATGAAGAAGGTAAAACTGGCTGTAATTGAATTTTCTGATTATGCTATTACCTGGGGGGATCAACTTGTCATAAATAGGAGACGAAATAGACAGCGACCTATTGAGTCATGGGGAGAGATGAAGACCAAGTGAGCTTATAGAGAGAAAATGATAAAAGAAAAATGATGAGTGGAGAAAAATCAAGAGTGGGAGTGCAGAGAGAGAGTTCGGCCAGTGAGGGAAAAAAAGAAGAGATGGCTGAGAAAAAGGAAAGCAAAGAGAGCAAAGGAGAGAAAATTGAGAGGGCTAAAAAAAATTCCCAATCAGCCAATGAGAGAAAAGCAGAGAGAAAAACAAACATCTATGCGAGAGGCGGTGAGATTAAAAGGGCTTTGTTTTCAAATCAGTCAATGATTGTAATTTTGTACAAAGAGGCATTTTTTAACTCTAACGACATTGACCTTGCATTGTCTAGTTCTGTTGCTTCTCTGCTGCAGGAATTTGAGGATGTATTTTCGGATGAGGTGCTTGATGGTTTGCCACCAATTCAGGGAATAGAACATCAGATTGATTTTGTACCTGGTGCTTCCATTCCAAACCAACCGGCTTATAGAAGCAACCCCGAGGAGACAAAGGAGCTTCAAAGATAGGTCAGTGAGTTGATAACAAAGGGGTACGTGAGAGAAAGTATGAGCCCATGTGCCGTCCCAATCTTACTCGTGCCTAAGAAGGACGGGACATGGAGGCTGTGCGTAGATTGTAGAGTCATTAACAATATCACGGTAAAGTATCGCCATCCTATTCCTCATTTAGATGATATGTTGGATGAATTGCATTATGCTTCAGGTGTTGGAGTTGGCGCCATTTTAATGCAGGAAGGGAGACCAATAGCATATTTCAGTAAGAAACTGAACGGGGCAACTCTTAATTATCCAACTTATGATAAGGAGTTGTATGCATTGATTCGGGCACTAGAGACGTGGCAGCACTACCTATGGCCTAAGGAGTTCGTGATTCACACCTATCATGAATCCCTGAAACACTTGAAAGGCCAACACAAGCTAAACAAGAGGCATGCTAGTTGGGTGGAGTTTATAGAGACGTTTCCATATGTTATTTGCTACAAGGAAGGTAAAGAAAACGTCGTTGCCGATGCGCTTTCTTGCAGGTATGTCTTAATCTCAACTCTTAATGCTAAACTACTAGGTTTTGAACATATTAAAGAGTTATATGCTGATGACCGTGACTTTAGCACTGAGTATCAAGCTTGTGAGTGATTTGCTAGTGGTAAGTACTTTAGCCATAAGGGATACTTGTTTCGGGAGAATAAATTGTGTGTGCCTGTTCATTAAGAGATTTGCTAGTGAGAGAATCCCATGGGGGAGGATTGATGGGACATTTTGGAGTGATGAAAACTTTAGCGGTGTTGCAGGAACACTTCTATTGGCCACATATGATACGAGATGTTAAGAGGCTTTGTGGTAGATGTGTAACTTATAGGCAGGCTAAATCAAGAGTGCAACCCCACGGTTTGTACACCCCTTTACCAATACCTAGTGAACCCTGGACTAATATTTCGATGGATTTTGTGTTAGGTTTGCCTAGGTCTAAACAGGGAAGAGACTCGATATTTGTGGTCGTAGATAGGTTTTCCATGATGGCACATTTTATTCCATGCCACAAGATAGATGATGCTTCCAATGTTGCTGATTTGTTCTTTAGGCAAATTGTTAGACTTCATGGTATGCCTAGGACAATTATTTCTGATTAGGATGCAAAGTTCTTAAGCTACTTTTGGAAGACTTTGTGGGCTAAGTTAGGGACTAAGGTATTGTTTTCGACTACTTGTCACCCTCAAACCGATGGTCAAACAAAAGTTGTGAATAAAACCTTGTCAACCTTGTTGCGAGCTGTCATTAAAAAGAACATCAAAACTTGGCAGGAGTGTTTACCACATGTTGAGTTTGCTTATAATCGATCTATTCATTCTGCTATTCAATTTTCACCGTTTGAAATTGTTTATGGTTTTAATCCTTTAACTCCTTTGGATTTAATGCCATTACCTTTGTCTGAACGTGTGAATTTAGATGGAAAAAGAAAAGCTGACCTTGTTAAGTAGATACACAAGAAGGCTAGACTCAACATCGAGTGAAGAACTAAGCAATATGCTCAACAAGCCAACAAAGGGTGTCACAAGCTCGTCTTCAAGCCCAGCGATTGGGTGTGGTTGCACTTACGCAAGGAATGGTTTCCAGAACAAAGGAAGTCCAAGCTATTGCCTAGAGGGGACGGTCCTTTTCAAATACTTGAAAGGATTAATGATAATGCGTACAAGCTAGACTTGCCAGGTGAGTATGGTGTAAGCACCACCTTTAATGTTTCTGAGCTAAGTCCTTTTGATGCCGGTGATGATTTGAGGACAAATTCCTCTCAAGAGGAGGGGAATGATGAGGACATCGGTAGCATATGCAAGAGCACGTGGGATGAGACATATTTAGATCCAATTCAAGTTCGCATTGGTCCGGTTATGAGAGCTCGTGTGAAGAAGTTCAAAGAAATGCTTATTGGGCTTATTCAAGCATCTTGGGCTCAAGCTATCACATGGAGGCTCATTGAGGGAATTGCATGCGACATCCAGACCAACAAATGCGTGATTCAAGTTCTAGAAGGGACTGAGTAATCATATGGCTGCAAATAAATCAAGCTATTTTCCATTTCAGTTACTTTCCCAATTTGAGACCACAAGTGGCAAGAAGAATCAGCTATTTATCTATTTATTGTCTAGTTTTCTTTTTTTAGAAACATGCATTTTTTATTTCATATTATTGTAAGGCTTTTAAGCCATTTAGGGAACTTACCTTATTTGCTTTAGGTTAGGTGTTTTTTTGGCTTGTAATTGATTTGCCCGAAATTTCATAGGTAATTAGGAGCTAAAAATTCACAAAGGAGAAACTACTATATATTGTAACGAATTTCATTCAATGGTAATAAGTTTTTTACACACAATTTGAGGTTTAATTCTCTTCAGCTCCTAAACAAACTATTCGAACTTATCAGAAAATTCTATGGCATTCATAGACTTATCAATCTGTCCGCCATAGCTGATTGTGGCATCCTCACATACCAAGGTCCGTGCTTCTTGTTGGGCATCGGGTCGTGGTTTCGTACTAAATTGATTTAGAATTTCGATCTTGGAGACCAATTTTGGTTAGGGTCGCGTCAGTTCTTGTCAGGGTTTGTAGCAACATGGAGGATGTGTGTAGATTGCAGAGCCATTAACAACATCATGGTAAAGTATCGCCATCCTATTCCTCGTTTAGATGATATGTTGGATGAATTGCCTGGTACTTCTGTATTCTCAAAAATTGATTTAGAAGCTATTGCCTAGAGGGGACGGTCCTTTTCAAATTCTTAAAAGGATCAATGATAATGCATACAAACTAGACTTGCCAGGTGAGTATGGTGTAAGTGCCACCTTTAATGTTTCTTATCTAAGTCCTTTTGATGCAGGCGACGATTTGAGGACAAATCCCTCTCAAGAGGAGGTGAATGATGAGGACATCGGTAGCACAAGTAAGAGCACGTGGGATGAGACATATTCAGATCCAATTCAAGTTCCCATTGGTACGGTTATCAGAGCTCCTGCGAAGAAGTTCAAAGAAATGCTTTTTAGGCTGATTCAAGCAACTTGGGCTCAAGCTATTGCATGGAGGCCCATTGAGGGAATTGCATGTGACATCTAGACCAACAAATGTGTGATTCAAGTTCTAGAAGGGACCGAGTAATCATGTTCGCAAAATCAACAAGTGATTAGCACCATATGGCTGCAAATAAATAAGCTACTTTCCATTTCAGTTACTTTCTCGTTTTAAGTCGACAAGTGGCGAGAAGAATCAGTTATTTACCTATTTATTGTCTAATTTCCTTTTTTGTTGGAAAACATGCGTTTCTTTTATTTCATATTATTGTAAGGCTTTTAAGCCATTTAGGGAACTTACCTTATTTGCTTTAGATTGGGCGTTTTTTTTGGCTAGTAATTGATTTGCTCGAAATTCCATGGGCAATTAGGAGCTGAAAATTCACAAAGGGGAAACCACTATATATTGTAACGAATTTCGTTCAATGGCTGTCAGTTTACACACAAATTGAGGTTTAATTCTCTTCTGTTCCTAAACGAACTATTCAAACTTATCGAAAAATTTCGTGGCGTTCATAGACTCATCAATCAGTCCATCCATAGCTGATTGTGGCGTCCTCATATGCCAAGGTTCGTGCTTCTTGTTAGGCATCAGGTTGCAGTTCCATTCAAAACCGATTAGGAATTTTTATCTTGGAGACCAATTTTGGTTAGGGTCATGTCGGTTCTTGGCGGGGTTCGTATCAAATTCTTTAATGTACTAAAATCCAAGCAACTTGGCATCAAGGGTTGAAAGTAAGGCGTACCTGCAAAATAGTGCATCGGCAACTACGTTTTCCTTACCTTGTTTGTATTTGATCACATATGGGAATGTCTCAATGAATTCTACCCACTTGGCATGGTATTTATTCAATTTGTGCTGCCCCTTCAAATGCTTCAAGGATTCATGACCTATGTGAATCACAAACTCCTTCGACCAAAGATAATGCTGCCAAGTCTCTAAAGTTTGAACCAATGCATACATCTCCTTATCATAAGTGGGATAAGTTAGAGCTGCCCACTCAACTTTTCACTAAAGTATGAAATTGGTCTTCCTTCTTGCATCAAAACGCTTCCAATGCCTATACCTAAAGCATCACACTTAATTTCAAATGTTATAGTGAAGTTAGGTAAAACAAGTAGAGGTGCATTTGTTAACTGCTCCTTGATCAGTTTGAATGTCTTTTCTTGTTCCTCTCCCCACTTAAATGGAACATTCTTCTTGATGACTTCAGTCAAACGTGCGGCAAGGCTACTAAAGTCCCGAACAAAATGCTGGTAGAAACTAGCCAAGCCATGAAAACTTCTAACCTGCCCTATGGTTGTAGGAGTTGGCCAATCTTGGATTGCCTTCACCTTTTCCTCATCAACCTATATACCTTGCACACTCACAACAAAACCAAGAAATACAAGCGTATCTATGCAAAAGGTACATTTCTTGAAGTTAGCAAACAACTTTTATTTCCTTAAAACATCTAAAACAAGTTTTAAATGTTCAACATGATCATCTAAGTTTTTGCTGTAAATCACGATATCATAAAAGTAGACAACTATGAAATTGACGCAAAACATGGTTCACAAGTCTCATGAAAGTGCAAGGTGCATTAGTTAATCCGAAAGGCATAACTAACCATTCATACAAACCATATTTTGTTTTAAATGCAGTTTTGCACTCATGTCCTTCCTTCATCCTAATTTGGTGATATCCACTCTTAAGATCAATCTTGGTAAAAACACAAGAACCATGCAATTCATCTAGCATATCATCTAGTCTAGGAATGGGATGACGATACTTTACCGTAATGTTGTTGATGGCTTAGCAATCTACACACATTCTCCATGTTCCATCCTTCTTAGGCACTAGCAACATCGGAACTGCACAAGGACTCATGTTTTCATGAACATATCCCTTCTCCAATAACTCACCTACTTGCCTTTGAAGTTCCCTTGTCTCCTAAGGATTAATCCTATAGCTAGGCCGATTTGGAATTAAAGCACCAGGTATGAAGTTAATTTGATGCTCAATTCCCCAAATTGGAGGTAAGCTAGGAGGCAACTCTTCAAGAAATACATCCTCGAACTACAGAAAAAGGGAAACAACATTGCTCAGCAAAGAACCAGCAAGATCATTAGTGTTTAAAAGGGCCTCCTTGTACATTAATACTATAAGGGGTTGAAGAGAAATTAAAGCTCTCTTGATCTTGCTTTTCTTTGCAATGAAATTGTATTTTTCCTCTCTCGCACATATTAAGGTCGAACTCTCTCCTTTCTCTTTTTCTCTTTATTTTTCACACTCTCTTTTTCTCTCCTCTCTTTTTCTTTTCTCTTATGTTCAGCCTCCTTCTCTTTCTCTTTTCTTTCTTCACTCACTTTCTACATTTTTAATTGATCTTCAAGAACTTGTTTTGGAGTCAATGGAACAAGTGACATTGGCTGTTTATTCATGGTAAAATAGTACCTATTGGTGAAACCATCATGTGTAGTTCGTCGATCGAACTGCCACGGCGTTCCCAACAAGAGGTGACATGCATGCATGGGAATAACATCACAAAGCACTTTGTCCTCATACTTTCTAATAGAAAATGCCATTATCACCTGTTTAGTAACCTTGATCTCACCACAATGATTCAACCATTGAAGCTGGTATGGCCTTGGATGCTTCAAGATAGGTAACCCCAATTTCTCCACTAACTCAGTGCTGGCCGCATTTGTACAACTTCTTCCATGTATTATCACACTACAAACCTTGTTATTCACAAAACATAGTGTGTGAAACAAATTCTCTTGCTGATTATTCTCTTCTTCTTTAGCCTGTGCACTGAGAGCTTGTCTTGCCATTAATGACTCTCCAACTATATCAAACTCCCCTTCATAGGCATCTTTGAGAGGTGGCATGTCATCTACTTCTTCTTCTTCTTCATCCTCTAAAACAATCTCTCCTTGAGCTGTAATCACCATTACTCTCTTGTTTGGACATTCGCGAGATATGTGACCCTTGCCTTGACATTTAAAGCACTTAATGTCACGACTTTTTGAGGTAGAAAATTCAGTGTTACCTTGTTTAGGTGTAGCAACTTGTTTGGCATCCTTAGAGGGTCCAGTCTTTGGCTTGTTTGCTGGAAAGTCATCCCATTTAGGGGCTGGTCTCCATGTGTTTAAGGTAGCTATGCTAGATCCCTTCCTAGCCATGTTTCTTCCCTTCAACTGTTGCTCCACTTTGATACAATAATGTCGCATTTCTATATGGAGTCCTCGTCTCAGTCGCCTTTAAAGTTCAACAATATTTGTGTGTTTTGTAGTTCTAAATCAGGAAAAGGTATTGATTACATAGAAGCTACATTTCATTTAGGTTTTGTCTTGGCTAAGAAAAAGATAAATCTTGTTTATGGAGGAGGTACTCTAGGTCTAATGGGTACTATTGCTACTGGAAATCGTTCTAGAGGTACTGAGCTTTAGGTATTATTCTAGGTGTCTTTGCTCAAAGTCGTTTATGTGGTTCTACCATTGTTGTTGAAAAATAGTCGAAAGTATCCCTAAGCGAAAAAGAGACATGGAGTTTGCTTCTGATGCTTTCATTACTTTACTTGGAGGTTTAGGAACACTAGAAAATCTTTTTGCCATTACTAGTTGGAAATTGTTAGGACTACACTCTAAACCTATTGGTTTGTTAAATATAAATGGTTACTTTGATAGTTTACTTAGTTTTTAGATCGTGTTGTGGAACAAAGGTTTCTTGAAGAGTTAGGAAGAAAGATTTTTATCTATGCCCTACTGTAGAGGAATTGCTCGAAAAAATGCACGTCATTGATCCTGAGGCTGACACTGCAACATCAAAGTTCTACAGAAAGAGCAAACAAGAGTTGGATCTTTTTCTCTAAACTCTATCTCTTTTAGTTTTACCTACAACATTATTGTCTATGTTTTTGTTTTTGTTTTTGTTTTTTTTCAATAACCGCTCTTGTAAATATATGTTGTTACTCTTCTTGCTTAATCTCATTAAACATTGGGCTATCCGTGTTCAATTTAGGTTAGGGAGAGAGGGTTGTGTCATTTTTTTTTTTTTTTTTGTGATTGAATCTGGGACTAGTTTTAAAAACCAAGGGAAAAAAGCCTTTAAAACTAAAAAGGTGTGCTGTGTCGTAAAACTTTAAGATTTATGTGTTCCTAGGTTGAGATGGCTGAGTGAAGGATTTGTCTTGAAATACGCATCGATAATGGTCCAAAATGAAGTCCTTTGTGTTTGTAAATTCTCATCTTCGCATCTTTCTTTTATAGCATGCAAGTTTGAAGATGGCTGAGGTAAGAAATACTTAATATTCTTGAAACGCATCTTCACCTTGGTGGAAATAGCTGAGTAATAGAGTGACTAGCATTCTTAAAACGTATTTCTACATTATTGTAAAAACTGTGTGTTTCCATTGCATGATTGTTAAAAAAAAAACTAAAAAATTTTAAAAAAATAAAAAAAATTCAAAAATCTAAAAATATTTGTAATATATGTAAATATTTTTGTTTTTTTGGTGATTTTCCTCCTGTCCGATGATGATATTAAGGTTATAGCATTTTCATGACTTAAGGTAAATTTTAGATATTATTTAAGTTTATGTCAGTTTCTTTAGTCTGCCTTATTTTAGGTTGAAATTTTCCCAAAATTTGAACACTTAATCTTGTACTATGATTTGTTATATTAATTAGAGACTATTTATGTTAGTATAATTTGGTTTATTTTTATAAAATCATATAACTTATACAAATCCCTCTTGAGGCAAAATCCTAGATAACACTAAGTTACAGATATAATATAGGCCATCTTTGGAATGTTTGAGCCTTTCAAGCTTACCTAAATATATTTTGTATCCCTAGTTACCTTATTGAGCTTAATATTTCCAATTTTTCTTTGTTACCCACATATTTAGCCTAGCCTTTTTAATAAATTCATAATCCTTTTCTTTTACCTTTCACTCATAAGGCATTTGTTCTTTCAAGTGTAATCGGGTTTATGCCAATATTATCGAAGGTTGGGATGGGTTGAGAATATCTATTACATCTATAAAATATGTAATTTTATTTACTTTTTAAGTTTGTTATGTTGAAAATCTTCAGTTATTTTGTATTTCAGAAAAAAAAAAAGAAAAAGAAAGGAAAAAAAGAAAAAAATGAAAAAAATAAAAAAATAAAGTAAAATAAAATATGGTTGACAAAGGAAATTTCATTTCGAGTTTGAGATTGTAAACTTTGGGAATTAGATTGTACATTTTAAAGGTTTAGGATTTTTGTAAGTGTCTTATGGGTGAACCGAGCTTCAAATATATCTTTCATCCTACCTTTGACCCAAGCCTTATATTACAAGCTGAATAAAATCCAAAAAGTCTTTAACAAGGTGTTATTCTACATTAGTGGAGAAAGGGATGAAAAACAAATTTATAAGAGTTTATCTAAATAAATTAGGTTATATTAATGTAAATTTATCTAGTTAATATGCATTGAGTAGTAATAGAAATTCACACACACACTGGAAAATTCATCTTAAATATTTGATATACTTTAAAAATGAATCATAACTTAATTAATATTTACATTTTTTACTTTGAGATGTGAAAAATGAAATAATACTTGAGAAAAATCAGCGAGGAATCACCAACTTTTCAAAAGTCAAAAACCTTTTATCTGTTTTAAACTTTATCACTTTAATTGCTCGGGACTAGCAATAAGTTGGTTGGGGGTGATGAAACTTAGAAAATGCACTTTTCTTAATGTTAAAATCAACTATTTTGCATTAATATTTCTCATAAAACTCCTTATTTATAGCAATTTAGTGACAAACAGTGTTGTTAATGTCTTAGTCTGAAAATATGTTTAAAAACATGTTTTTATATTTAATAATATTTTTGGTAATTTTTAGAGTTGTTTTGGTGTGTTAAATATGTGCTTAATCTATAAATAGTTAAAACCATAAAATTTATGTCATGTTGTTTTATTTTGAGTCTTAATGTGTTTGAGAGTGTGTTTTAAGTTTGTACATGTTCTATAATATTTATAGTAATTTCTAAATATATTTTTCAGTCTTAAAAATCATATGTGTCAAACCAAAAAAGACTCTAAATTTTAGAAGTTTGTAATTATTTTTGTGTGTTTCAATGTAAAATAAATATTTTTAATATTTTTTTGTAAATATCATGTGTGTAAAATAATTAATTTTAGTGTGTTTGTGAATTTTGGATTTGAAATCTAGAGCAAAACGGCGCAAAAATAGACAAAATCGGACATCAAATGCATAAAAAATAATTAAAATTTTAAATTTGGATATGAAGGACAAGTGGCGAATCTGGAGCATCTTATGAGCCGCTTAATCGATCTTAGCCATCCAAGAGAGGAATGCGTGTCAATCTGTTGCGTCAGTAGTGCGAATCGTATGTCGATTTGCGATTGGCAGGTGAACAACATGTGCCGACAACTTTCACGCACGTCAAAGAGTGGTTCAGGCTGCGGCAGATCGTGTGCGGGCAAGTTCATGTGTGGGCATCTTGTTAGCCTTTGGATGAGTTGACCATGATCGATCTGACAATCTACATTTGCAGTCCTACTGGCGCCACTTTCTTCAATGCATTTTAGCCTTTGGATTGCCATTTTAACATTCCAGATCGTGTCTAACCCATACGTCCAGCCGCCGCATAGTAGCTGATTCCAAACAAAAATTTGCAACCTCCAACTACGAGATTCGTGTTGAAAAATGGAGACGAATCATCATTTCGCTTAAATTTCTCAACGGAGCTACAATGAGAAATGTTTAAAAATTTGTAAACAGTAGGCAAACTTTGCCTATGAATACGGAGGCGTCAGCTCGGTTTTAAGAGACCCCTCTTTCCAATGAAAAACATTGTTGTATAAATAGTTTGTTTTTAATATTTTCATTTTTATTTTAGTTTTTAGTCTAGTTTCTTGTAAAATATTTCTCAATTTATGTTATAAAAATTATGTTCAATAATATCAGTAGTACTTTATTAATTATGTCTTTCTAAATTCCTATTTAAGCTGAGGGGAGAAAGGGAAATTCTTGCAAAATTACCTTAAATATTTTTGGTTTTTCTTAGTTTTCTAAGTAGTTATAATGCCAAATTATTTTCTTAGAAAACGTAGGATTTTAATATTTTCTTAGCTAGAACTCTATCAAAATTACGGTTTTGATTTATCAATATATAGGCTAGCACAAATAATGCTTTGGAGGACTTTGATTACTCGTAGACAGAGAATGGCTCGATAAATGCTTAACTTATTATATTGGTTGTTATTTTAGTTAAGTTATGTTAAAATGCTGCCCATTTATTAAGTTGTGTTTTTGCTTCATTATAGACATGGAATGGCATAATAAATGCTCAGTAACTGTTGATTTATTATCGACATAGGATGGCATAGCGTATTCTTAAACTAACTAATAAATAAAAAGAAAAACTAAAATATATTTAAAATAATTGCCAGAATGGAACCTTTAAACCTTAGCCCTGTTATTATTACTGTTTTATTTCTTTGAATTGCTATCATTACTTTGCATAAGTTATTTTAAATCATCTGCACTTGTTGTTAAATGTCCATTTTAATTTTGTCTGCATTTTTTTGTTGTTAAAGTTCTAAATATCAAAAACAAAGTATGAAAAAAGTTATAAAAATGTGTAAATATGGTAAATATATTCTGTGAATAATAAATATTAATCCTTATATTTTTCAGCTTAAATAAAAAGAAAAATTTAATATAATATATGTATAGGAACTGAATAAAATCCTTCCCTATGGGTTCGACCTCTGATTCATCGAGTAAGTATTACTTGAGACAGCCTTATACTTGGGGGTTATTTTAGAGTGTGTTAATAGACATGCGATCACATGGCTTGGACCCATGAAGTGAGCTTGTTGATGTCGTAGGAAGAGGATATTCCACTTGGACCTTTGGATGGGCTGGTACGAAATATAACACCCGTCAATTTTCACGTAACGGATGTTGTTAGATGAGTAACAACGTTAAGTATTTTTCCTTATGATATATGATATAATGTCACTGACTATTTTATTTTAAGTATGATGATAGGTAACGGCCTCGTGGAATTAGTGTGCTTAAGGTGTTCATGTCATTTACTTTGTATGCTTGGAAATTTATTTAGTAATAAATTATTGTTTTGTTATATATAGTATATACGGCTGTTCGTAGGCCGATCCTTCAAGTTTGACAGGCTAAATTATCCCTCACAGAATGGCAGGCCGGTGGATTTCATCGGCAGGCTAGACCTCACGACTTCAGTAGGCCAAAGTAAGCCATCGGCAGGCCGAAGAAAGCTCACTAGTAATCAGCAAGTAATCATGAAAATTATGGCGTTGATGATTGGATATGATTAGATGATTAATTCTGATTGATTAGTATATTTTTGGCCTTTTTCCTTATTTTAGGTAATAGGATGTTTGAATTTTATGGATGATTATGTATTTGATTAGATTTCCTATTTTGAAATTGGGAAATATGGTAAGTGGAGTAATTTTTTTGACTTTCCCCTTAATGCTCTCTATCATACATTTAAATCCCTCATTTTTTTAATATAATAAAACCTAATAACATTATAGAGAACGTTATTGTCAACCATTCTCATTTTCACACATATCTTTTCTTCCCTCAATTTTTTTTTTTTTTCAAAAACACTCCCTCTCTCTATCTTCATGTTCTCTCTTCTCCTTCTTCCCCTTATTTTCCTATGAATATTTGGATGAAATATTGAGCATTATTTTTGGCAAATTCAAGGAAAAGCTTGAGAAGAATGTTTTTTGAGGTAAGAAACTTGTTTTAAGCATCTCTGAAATTTTATTCATCTTGTAATCCGATCCCCATAACTTTGCCTAGGAATTTTTGTTTGCTCTGAAATTTTAATATGATATTCATGTATTATTATGTGATGTTCCTCAAATTTTCAAGCCATTTGGATTTCTCTACGCTGAGATATGAATTTTCTTATCTCTGCCACTCATAGTTGAAATGTTGCTGATCGGTAAAGCTTTGTATAAGTGTAGTCTTTATTCCTAAGGCAAATGAAAAACATTTATCACGAAATTTTACATATATGTTCATGTCTATGTTAAGTTAAGGATTGGAAAGTTTTGTGATGATTTGATGAATATTTTATAAGTTCTTGAATTTTCTTTAAGGCTAGGTTTTCGTGGCTGTCTAATCAGTAAATTATGGATTTATTGTTTATGTGACCTCTTTGCATGTCTAAATGAATTTAATTGCTAATGAAACTTTTTTTGGTACTATGTAAATGTGTTATTAGGTTGTCATATAAATTTTAGGGCTATAGCAATTTTATTTTAATTATTGGAATGTGATAATTGTGTGTTCATCACTACTTATGTGATTAGAGTGTATTTTTGCCTCTGAACTCTAATGCATATTTTGAATTGTTTTGAATTTATTCGAAGCTAGTCTTTGGGTATGTTGTAGTTTTAGGGTTCTAGTACATGTAGGATTTTTGGAGAATTATTTTGTGCTATAAATATTTTGTTATATGAATGTTTGTTGGGACTGCTGACTATGTTGTTATTGCTGGCAGATTTGTGTGGTGTGTTGTGTGACTTATTTTAATTGTGCAATAAAATTATTATGACTAAAGAAAATAAGGGTAAATTATAATTATATATATATGTTGTTAATGTCCTTGCAAAGTTTCACACCTTTATCGTATGTGAATTGTGAGATATTGAGTTGTAGGGCCTTAATGGTTAGGTAGAATTTTAATATTCCAGAGTTTGCACAAATGTTATAAGGTGGTAATGTGTAATGGTTTTCCTTGTATTTTCTTGAGATGGAAGTATGAATGATGCCTTAAAGTATTAGATGACTTCATGAGGATAAAAGTTAATTTTTCAATTTGTGAATGAATGTATGACATTAACACATCAAGGAGTGAGCACATTAAGATCACGGCGATGTCATCTTCAATTAAGGTTTAGTAAGCTAAATAGGTAAGTATATTCTCACCTGCAACATGATGAAATTTATAAAAGTTTGAAATTTATGTTCATGATGGTTTTATGATGATTTCCCATGATGATAATGCATGATGTTTTACTATGAAAGTTTTGATGTTTAAAAGTTTATGCATATTTCAATGGCAATGTTTTTCAAAGTATATATGCATATATGTATCACCTAACTAAGTGTTACACACCCATGTTCATGTTATGTTTATGTTTATAATGTCATGTTTGGTTTGGGATTAGTTACCCCTTTTCTTTCATGACGGCGCGCCTACAATGATGATTATGATGCAACACTTGGGCCCTTAAAGATAAAATGAATGAAGTTTTAATATGCTTAATGTTAACCGAATATATGTTCTATATGAAACTGTGCCTAATACAATATTATGATGATGTTGGTTATGGAAATGATGCTTCATAAAGATGTTCATAAAATGTTTTACACTGTGAGATATGAAGTGTACTTACTAAGCTTTTGCTTACTTAGTTTTACATCATGTTGCAGTAAGGGTAAGAGAATTATAGAATAGGTGGACGACAAAGTTGGGTGTGTGAACCAAGAATGATGGATTGAAAATGGAAGAACGCCAAAGAAGAAATTTAAAGTTCTAAACTATGTTTTATTTTTTGAGTATGTTTTATTATCTGAGTATGTTTATTTGAAGAGTTTTAAAGATTTGAATTCTGTTTCTATAACTTAGGACCGGCAATTCAGACACGGCATGATGACACGATACTAAAACGACACGAGATAAATGGGTTTGGACCGCACGTTTATTAATTGTACCATAAATGAGTTGGCACGAATAACACAAAAATAAAAAGGCTGGATTCGTGCTAACACGCTAAACACACCTTAACACGTTTAATTAAACGGGCCATAAATGATGAGGACATCGGTAGCACAAGCAAGAGCACATGGGATGCGACATATTTAGATCCAATTCAAGTTCCCATTGGTCCGGTTACGAGAGCTCGTGTGAAAAAGTTCAAAGAAATGCTTCTTGGGCTGATTCAAGCATCTTGGGCTCAAGCTATCGCATGGAGGCTCATTGAGGGAATTGCATGTGACATCCCAGACCAACAAATGCGTGATTCAAGTTCTAGAAGGGACCGAGTAATCATATGGCTACAAATAAATCAAGCAACTTTCCATTTCAGTTACTTTCCCAAATTGAGGCGACAAGTGGCAAGAAGAATCAGCTATTTATCTATTTATTATCTAGTTTCCTTTTTTTAGAAACATGCATTTTTTATTTCATATTATTGTAAGGCTTTTAAGCCATTTAGGGAACTTACCTTATTTGCTTTAGATTGGGCCTTTTTTTGGTTGGTAATTGATTTGCCTGAAATTCCATGGGCAATTAGGAGCTAAAAATTCATAAAGGAGAAACTACTATATATTGTAACGAATTTCATTCAATGGTAATCAGTTTTTACACACAATTTGAGGTTTAATTCTCTTCGGTTCCTAAACAAACTATTCAAACTTATCGAAAAATTTCGTGGCGTTCATAGACTTATCAATCAGTCCGTCCATAGCTGATTGTGGTGTCCTCACATACCAAGGTTCACGTTTCTTGTTGGGCATTGGGTCGCGGTTCCATACTAAACCGATTTGGAATTTTTGATCTTGGAGACCAATTTTTGTTAGGGTCGCGTCAGTTCTAGACGGGGTTCGTATCAGTAAACGTGTTGACATGACACGACACGTCTCGCCCGTTTATAACACATTTAAACTTAAAAATAAAAATATTTGAAATATTTATAGTAGGTTAGTATTAATTAGATATTGTGTTTTTGTTAATTTTCTTTATTAGCTTTTTTTAAAAAAAATTTAAATTTTTTTTTTAAATTTTTTAATTTTTTTTAATTGAGTCATAAACTTGTCATATGCGTGTTGTTATCGTGTTAACCCATCACGGCATGTTTAATAATCGTGTTAATCGTATCGTGTCATGTTACGCATGCCATAGGCTTGTCGTGTTCGTGTTTGCATTTCTGACACGTTTATTAATTGTGTCGTGTTCGTGTTTAGGTCAAACGTGTCGTGTTGTAAATGTGTCGACACGAACACAACATGAACATGATTATTGCCACCCCTACTATAACTTTATATGATTATTATCTATCCTATCGCACTTTGAAGTATTGAGATTTGATTTAAAATTTAATTTTTATTTTATTAGCAATTCGACCTGCCAATCATTTTTGGTCGGTCTGTCGGTGTCGGTATTGTCCTGTCAATTACTTTGAATCGGCCTGCTGATCTTAATAATTTAAAAAACCTATTTTGTAGAGCCTCAGACGGCCTGTCGGTGGTTGAAATTTAGACTACCGGTCAAGTTCAGCCTGCTGAAGTCCAAAGTTCAGTCTACCGAACTGTACAAGAAGATTTTAAAAGTTATGTTGATTTTTATTTAAATTATGGTTTTATTGTTTTGGTGTGATAAACTAGTTAAATATTTATAATCAAGTAATTTTAAAATTTTTTAAAAAATGTATGCATAGATCCAAGGGTATGTTTCCAAATTATGTTTTCATTTAAATAGTTTATCTTAAATAATTGTAAAAAGAATGAATGTATCGATATCTGTACTTTCGTGAGGGGGCATTACACGAAATTGGTTGCGGGGGCTATGTAGCAAAACGAGATAGTCCATACAACAAATCATAGCAACTTGGGTTGTACGCTCCTCCTAGAAATGCTTAGCGAAGGTCTGTGTCTTGCTCCAAAGCACTATTAGTTGCCCTATGTTCTTCAAATTTCTTGGAACAAACTAAACAACACTTCTTTAGATGCGTAGGATTCGAGAGGAAATTAGTTAGTTGATGCCTTTGGAGGTCATCAAGGCCCTTTAGAGTGATTTCGAAACAAAGTTGTTATGCATTTTAATTCATTGGGATTGTCGTAAATTGGCAGCTTCGGGGAGAAGTTGGCACCTCCATCACCGCAGTGGTAGGCATTCGCTCCAAAGTCTAGGAGATTCAAATATTGCGTACTTACCACCTCTCCATTATGCACGGTTACATAAGTATGTATGTGTATATATTTATATATATATACATTAAAAAACAAAAGCTAAAAATATACTCTAATATCTCAAAATGAATTTCAAAATAACTACCCATTAAAAAATAATCGCCTCTTTTTGCAAATAAATATTGATATATTACACATATAATAATAATAATAATAATAATTATTATTATTATTATTATTATTTTAAAAGAGGAAGCCTCATCTTAGACATGTAATGGGTAATTTTTTTCCTTGAAAAAGTGCAATGCTTACATTGGTAACTATCACATCATATATTGATTCAAGTGCCTCCTTTAAGTGAAAGTGAAAAGGCACCCATCAAAACCAAAGACTTTTAACAAAACTACCCAATCAAGCAACATCTTATAGAGAGAGAAAGAGGCACCAAAAATCAAAGGGAAAAGAGAGAGCAAGAAACTCGAAGGGAAGGAAAAGAGAGAGAAAAACTTGGTGTAGAGGAGGAGTTTACTTCGATAGTGTGTTGGTTTTAGGGATTAACCCCAAGAGGTTTGGACTCAAAGAATTTTACTCTTTCTTGGGCATCACCCATTCATAGCTGTCTGGATACAAAATCAATAGCATTGCCCTGGTGGCCATGCATAAACCTCATCAGTTCAAGTGGCAGTTTGGGATTTATCAGGATGAACCTAGCATACCCATGAGGTATGAACAAGAGTTGTTCTTTCTTGGTCCTACAGCAGGTGACATACTTGGGAAAATTAGGAGTTATTGCTTCTTTTTCATCTCATTTTGGCTGCATGATAGAGGATTATGTTAAGTTTTGGCAAGATTAGCTGATTCGTATTGTCATATTCTATCATACTCCATTCACCAAGTCAAAGCCTCTGGCTCCCGAGAACGTTTTAGAGGAGATGAAAAATCTAGGCTCTAAGGCCTTGATGAACCTTGCCAAGAAGACTTCTCTCCATTACGTGTTCATTGACGAGAAAGGTCGCATGGAATACTGTGCACTAGCATAAATGAAGAAGAAGACAATGGATGTTTTTTCTTCGCAATAGCCAACAAAGAAGGTGAAGACTGTAGCCAAATCGCACCTGTCGTCGTTAAAGGTTGTTCCCGTAGATTCTCTACATCGGAGCACTCAGAGCTGAAGGGACTCCTCCATTGAGATATTTCCATGGGGTCCTTCCAAGGGAAAGGTAAGTCAAAAGATTCTAGTACTTCTTTCGTTTTGTTTCATTACCAATAGAAATATCCATGTAGAAAGACAAATTGAAGAAGAAAAGTTCCATAGTTATCACAAGATTAGCATTGGAGGGCAGTTCAGCAGGTCGTGCCCTAGAGAGGTCGATCGTACTGGCTATTACGTTGAAGTCAAACATGCTTACTATCCTATGGGCACTAAGCCGAAGAAGGGCACCACTATCGAAGGAAAGAAGACAGCTCTAGAGCGGGTAACGAAGGATGCTTCTAGCATTCTACGGCAAGGTTTTGAGATTGTGATGGAAGCATATTTAGAGAGGTCTTTCAATGGTAAAGATGCACAAACCACGGGTATTCCGAATGGGATTTGGAAAATTAGCTAATTGCTACTATTCCCATCTCCCAAGTTGCTGTGGAGGCTGTGACAGTGGAGATGCAGATGGTTCCCAATGTTGCTCTAGAGGAGGGGAGTAAAAGAACACTATATCATGATGACTCAATCCAGGTATGCATTCTATCTTTCTTGTTTAAACTCAAAGCTTTTAGCAATCACACGTAGGCGTCAAATACGGAGATAATCGATCTGTGCACAATTGTAGCAAATGCATGTCTTCCAAAACTCTTAGAGTGAGGTCGTGCTAGGCTAGTGGCAGAGTACGATTGTACTATACGCGAGAGTAAGTCAGCACTTACACATTGTAGTTTGCCATAGAGTGATGCCATAGTTGGCACAAATATAGCTGTCAAGGTATTGCACCTCTTGTAGTCGGAGCAAGCACATGTCTTTTATTTTATATATAAGACAGCATTGCACATGGTCAAATAGGATCATATGCAGTCGAAGCAAACACATGTCCTCCATTTAATGCATCGAGGAGGGGGATTCAAGGTGACACCATACATAGCTGAAGAAGTACCAAGCATAGGTTCATGTTCACCATCGGAACACCTTGCCATGCGTAGCAACTCATGTATCGGAGCACTAAAGTGGTACCATAAAAAGTTGGTGCAAGTGCCTGTGCTCTACTTACACATCGGAGCATTGAATAATAAAGTAGTACCACGCACAGTGGAGTGAACGCATGTTCACCATTTACGCATCAGAGTACTTTACCATACATAGCCACCCACATATCGGAGCACTAAAGTGGTACCATATAGAGTCGAAGCGGGCACTCATATGCCACTTAGGCATCAGAGCATCAAATAATAAAGTGGTACCATATATAGTTAGAGCGAACACATGCTAACCACTTACGCATCACAGGGGTTTGCCATGTATAGCTACCTACATATCGGAGTACTAAAGTGGTCCCATGTGGAGTCGAAGCGGACACTCAAATGCTAGTTACACATTGGGGCATCGAATAATAAAGTAGTACCATCCATAGTTAGAGTGTCGGAGTATTTTGCCATGTGTAGCCACTCACATATTAGAGTACTAAAGTGGTACCATATGGAGTCGGAGCGAGTGCCCATACACTACTTACGCATCAGAGCATCAAGTCTTAGTGTGGTGCTCCATGTAGTCAAAGTCAGCCTATGCCACTATCATATTGGAGCTCAAATTCTTTTTAGAATGGTACCATGTGTAGTCGGAGCCAGCTTGCACCACAAATGCATTGAAGCACACAAAACTTTTGGATGGTGTCATGCCTAGTCGGACCTGGCACATGCCGCCACTAGTATGTCGGAGTGTTAAATTGTTGTAGTCTTCCATTCCTGTTAAGAAAAGCTTCTAGACATGCCCATTATACTGCAATCATCTTGTCTCGAAGGAATGCACCCATTGACAGGTTCGGTGGCATTATAAAATCATGTGAACACATGTTCATTATGTCGATAGGTGCGTCCATCAACATATTCCATGGCATCATAGGGCTGTGTCAATGTATGTTTGTCAGGTCGTTAAGTTTGCCCATCGGCCATTTCGTGGCATCATGTTGTTGTGTCTACATATGTTTGTTGCATAGTCATGTACACCCATCGGTGCATTCTGTGGCATCACAGAGCCATGCTAGCACATGCTTACTATGCTGTTGTCGTTATTTTGAAGTCTCGTTGATGAGGGCATCGGTAGCACAAGCAAGAGCACAAGGGAAGAGACATATTTAGATCCAATTCAAGTTCCCATTGGTCCGGTTATGAGAGCTCGTGCAAAGAAATTCAAAGAAATGCTTATTGGGCTGATTCAAGCATCTTGGGCTCAAGCCATCGCATGGAGGCCCATTGAGGGAATTGCATGTGACATCCAGACCAACAAATGCGTGATTCAAGTTCTAGAAGGGATCGAATAATCCTATGGCTGCAAATAATCTGGCTACTTTCCATTTCAGTTACTTTCCTAATTTGAGGCGACAAGTGGCGAGAAGAATCAGCTAATTGCCTGATTATTGTCTAGTTTCCTTTTCTTTTACAAAACATGCATTTACTTTTATATTATTGTAAGGCTTTTAAGCCATTTAGGAAACTTACTTTATTTGCTTTAGATTTAGCATCTTTTTGGCTGGTAATTGATTTACCCGAAATCAATAGGGCAATTAGGAGCTCAAAATTCGCAAA
>CAMOHE010047379.1:0-15364 GCA_946598075.1 Artocarpus hirsutus
TTATGTATTTTACTTAAAACAACTTTTCACACTACATGTTTGGATTTTTCAGGTGGATAACGGGAATAAAGTGTTGGATGCTCTTCTTTCAGATATTTGTATTAGCACCTCGGCAGCACCAACTTATCTTCCTTCTTATAAATTCATAAACGAAGGTGTAGAATTCAATATGATTGATGGTGGAGTTGCAGCAAACAATCCGGTAAAACTTCGTCTTTAACGCGCATTGTCTATCAATAATAATATAACATATGAAAACAATTCGCCACATATAAGTATATTTTTTATATAACTTGTAAAATCTAATATAACAAAACATTAAAACATAATTTAAAACAGAATGATGGTAATATAATATTAAATATTAGTCAAAAAAGAAATACATATATATAAATAATATTATAAGAATGCAAAGAGCATATTTGGCCTAGTCTGCCAAAACAAGATTCATATATAGGGCTTACTTATGTAGTTCACTGTAACTAAATATTTTTTTTATAAATAATAATCCTGTAATTTTATTTAATTATTCAATATGGAAATCGTTAATCACATTGTACGCATTCTCCAAAATGATAAAAAAAAAATAATAAACAACATAAAACGACTATAAAGATTCAACTGGAAAAAAAGAAGAAGCAAATTTAGCCAAAGCATGGGAACTAAAGAATTGATTAATTAATAACAGACAGTTATGCTTAATAGCTAAGTCAAGAACTAATAGTAGGGAAAGCAATAAATTAGTAACGAGTTTACAAAATTTAGTATAAATATACTTTGATTTCTAGCAATTTGGTAGTTGCCTTAAATTAGATTATCTTTCATAATAATAATTTAAAGATCAGTAACATACAATTTCAAAGTGATCTTATTAATTACTCGTGTCATATTATGAAAAGAAAATTAAAAAATATATAATATATATTAAGCTTATATATGTAGTTTTAAGGCATAGAAAAATATTTTTAAAATGCCCAGGTGGTTGGTTGGGATTTTTAAGATTTTATTTTTTATATTTTATATGCAGTAGAAAGTTTTTTATTATTTAAAACACGCAGTTAAATATGAGTTGACTCGAATTTCTAAGTACAAGGATATGAAACTTTTTAATTAGAGGGCATTATATATGTATAAATGTAATTTTTTTTCCAATTGTTTTGAAAAAAAAAAATTGCAGACTGTTGCTGCTATTACCGAAGCAATCAAAAAAAGGTCCGAAGAGATTGACGAGGGTGCAAAAATTGACCTCAATTCCTTTCGTGTTGTTGTACTCTCATTGGGAACATGCGAAGACAAGACCGCTCAAAAATACAACACTGATTTGGTTAATAGTTTTTGGGCTATTAACTGGTTGATCTATCCGTTAACGACATTTTGGAAAGCAGATCATCCTATACTTGAAATTCTCTTTGATGCAAGCTCAGATATGATTGATTACTATTGCACAATGTTTTTTGATTCCTTTCGTAATCCTGAAAATTTCCTTCGTGTTCAGGTAATTAATTATACATTTTTATACATTACAAAGTATTTTTGATGATACAATGTTCTCTTTGCAATGTCCCTGTAAAATCTTTTGGTAATTTGAATTTGAGTTAATAAAAAATAAATTGAAATTTATATTTATTCAAAAAAGAATTTGTCTTGGTGTATTCCTCTATAGAGTTGCAAACTATTTTATAGAGATTCTAAGACCTTCCAAAAATATACATGCTCCTTAATTGCTAATTTGCTTTTTAAAAATTCTTTTCTTGGATTTCGTAAGTTGACTTTTTTTGTAATTGACCTTGATGCGTAATGATATTACCTCATAAAGGATGATAAACTGCCAAAAGAACTTGTTGCCATGGATAATGGTACCCCTGAGAATTTGGATAAACTGGAGCGGTATGCAAGAGACTTGTTGAACAAGCCTGTTACACGCCTGAATCCTGCTACCTTTGAACGTATAGAGATTGACGCTGCTGAAACATATGCAGAAGCACTCAAAAAGTGAGTCTTTTATGTTTCATTATACATCTAATAAATAAAAAAATAAATGAATATTTTTTCCTTCTTTATAAGATTGTGCTCTCTTTTTTTTTTTGTTGGGGTTTGCCATTATAGGTAAATTGTATAAACTTCTTTTTTTTATTTTTATTTTTAATCTTTTTTATAAAATCAAGTGAGAGGTTGTTTGAGTTGTTTAGTATGTGCCAACCTAGTTGAGGTGTGCTAAGCATCTCTATTCAGTTTATATCTCTCAATTTATTTTAAAAAATGGAAAAAAATGGAGGATATTTTTTAACTGTTATACTGCAAATAATAGTGCTTTACATCTCAAATTGTAAAAAACTTGAACAAAATTATTAACGTTATGTGTTTGTAATGATGACGTGTAATGTCGAAATTCGTGTGTAATAAGGTTAGAAAATGAAGCGTGGTTCTTAATGATTTATTCGACTTTTTATTGGTCGCAGGTTTGCAAAGAAGCTTTATGATATAAAGCATGGTAATTAAACTCAGTTTTCGAAATGACTCGACAAGGTCTGCTGTTTGTCAAGTTCATATCGTTATGTGGTTCACTTCTCTTTAGCGGCGTTAGTTTGTTTTAGTTGTTTCTCATTTCCAGTCATTTTATGTAATAAGCAAAAGTTGCACTGTTGTTTTTCTTGTTTGTTTGTAAGGCTTAGAGCCAAAGCTTGTCATTCGATTGTAACACCCTTGAGTCAAACTATCTGTTCTGGGTAGTTCCTCGGGTAGTGCTAATTAGCTTGGACTATGTGGTGAATAAAGCGGGGTTTAGACCTCACTCTTTTCTAATTTCTTCTCTGCATTTTCTCTTGATTTTGAACTTGTTTCTAACCAAAATTCTCCTCAGATTTCTTAATCTGGGTTTGTTTAAAGGCTTCTACACCACACATGTGTCTTAGTGTTGGGTGCATTTGGTTAGATAGTGCATGTGGTTCGAAGCAAAATTTCACTTGAACTAGTGTGTAGTAACAAACTTTGGGTGAGTTTGAAATAAACACAACCTTTTTCCAAATATATTCTAGAGAATGATTGTTAGATTTATATGTAGATACCTGAAAATTAACTTGTCGAGGTTTATGTAATTTGGAATCCTATAGATTAACTTGTCAATTCTTTGACATTGTACCATTCCAGTGTTTGTCACTTTTTTTATCCGAGAATCTAACTATATTCATGCGTTCATGTAACTCTCAAATTGTTTACATGTAACACATATAGCATCATAACTTATATTTCAATAAATTGAATGTTAGGACCCCATGAACTGAGTTATATTCTCGAATTAAAAAAATTACAATTAGAATGGTTAGACACCAGATTTAATCTTCTGATTCATAACTTGTCAATATATATTCAATTTTTTATTTGAATTTTAAAATCTTATTATGTGGGCACATTTATTTTGGAAACTTTCCCAAATGAACTTGCTTGTCAATAATTTCTTATCTAGATACAAAAAGACTTTAGCCTCCATTTGAAAGAACAGTTAGAACTATGAGCTAAAATCAATATTGATTGGAACTAAAAATATGAAGTGGAACCGTAATTTTTAGTTGTAACCATCATTTGGGAAGGATGAAAAATTGTTGGTTTGGAATCAAAATTAGTTTAAACTACTGTTTATAGTTTGAATAAAAAATATAAGTTTGAGCCATAATTTGTAGTTTAAATTGAAATCCTTAATTGAAACTGATGGACTTAACATATGTTGGAGCGGATAAGGATTTTAATGGAGCTGATAAGGATTTTAACATACCTTCTACGGCGTTTTTTATGAAAACTCATCATGGAAAGTGTAATCTTACACAAAAGATTTAACAAAAAAAAATGTCATGGAAAGTATAATATACCACGGCTATTGTTAACCAAACCTTATTTTAACTAGAATTATGCGGACCTTATGCAAACAATCCTATAGAAATCAAAGAGACTACCCATGTCACGACCCAGGCCTGGGTCAGTGGCAGAATCGTAATATCAACCATGTTAGAATATTATGCTTTTTACACAAAAATGGCAAGGTTATTAATTGTTATGTCCAACTATTGCCAATGTGAGAATTATTTCCCTTTGAGTTTTCTATCTTTTTCAATATGTATTAATTTTTGCCAGGGATATATACATGAAGATTTAAATTTGGATAAATTTTGACCTAAGAGATGACTTGTCAATATACGATCAGTTCTTCTGAAATATCCATTTCATATATCAAAAATGATAGACTAAGAAATGCTGTAAAAATAAAGTGTCGTCGCAATATGTTTTTCATGCATGTGAAAGAGATTGAAAATATATATCACTTACATATCCATCCACTTTGTCAACATTTCTCGTGATAATACAATGAAAAAATGTCTCAATAAAAAAAAAAAGCCACTTAAGGCAGTTTGTCGACTTTTCTCAAAATAATACAAGGAAAAATGCCACTTGACTCTTGGGACTAGGTTGGGTGTTTGTGGGAAGATATGTGTTTAAAATATTTAGCGTGAACTTGTCTAAAAGAACAAATAAACTTTCCTCTCATTAATTTGGACATTTTCTATGTTCCTGAGCAATGTGACGCGTGTTTGTATCTTTAACAACACATTGTTCTTTTTTTTTTGGGTTTTTTTTCCCTTTTTATATCATATATTTTAAGTTTATTCAAACAATATATCTTCAATTTTTTATCTAATTGAATTTATATCTTTAGATTAAATTTAATACACAAGTTTATACCTTATCTCAGTTAATAGTTGATTTTAACATTTAAAGCGACGAAATTATCTTAAATAAAGAGAAAAATTAAAACTTTCAAAAAAAAAAGAAGAAGCAAACAAAAATAGAAACACAAAAACACCTTTTTTTTTAGGTATTCTATACATTTTTTAAGGGAAAAAAACCTTAGTATTAGGTTTTTTTCAAATCATCGTATTTTTTAATTTAAAGGTATTTTGGGCAATTTCTTATGTCAAAATACAAGATTGATGAGACAAAATTATAAATTTGTGTATTAAATCTAATCTGAAGGTATACATTCGATGAAATTAAAAACCGAATGTATAGTTTTTGAATTAACCTAAAACAAACGGTATAAAAAGAAAATTATCCTTTTTTTTCCTTTTTTAGAATAATGATGAAATTAGTTATATTTTAAAACTTCCAAGTCCTGCAAAGGCATTTTATTTTTTATCCCCAATAAGTCGTGAACGTAAATATAACTACAAAATTAAGATTAATCAAATTGAAAAACACTTAAATTTGCATTATGATCCCTATTAAAATTATAGGTTTTAACCTGGCGTCGTGTCAAATCTAACTCCAACGTGAACTATATACCGATATAAAATAATACAATATGCAAAAGACTGCCAAAAGAACTAGTTGCCTTGGATAATGGTACCCATGAGAATTTGGATAAACTGGAGCAGTATGCAAAAGTCTTGTTGAACGAGCCTGTTACACTCCTAAATCCTGCTACCTTTGAATATAGTGAGATTGACGCTGCTGAAACATATGCAGAAGCACTCAAAAAGTAAGTCTTTTATATTTCATTATACATCTAATAAATAAATGAATATTTTTTCCTTCTCTATAAGATTGCGCTTCTTTTTTTTTTTTTTGTTGGGTTTTGCCATTATAGATAAATTGTATAAACTTCTTTTATTTTATTTTTATTTTTAATTTTTTAATAAAATAGGATGAGTGGTTGTTTGAGTTGTTTAGTATGTACCAACCTAGTTGAGATTTGTTAAGCATCTCTATTTAGTTTATATCTCTCTATTTATTTTAAGAAAAGGAAAAAAAGGAGGATATTTTTTAACTGCAAAACCACAAATAAAAGTGCTTCACATCTTAAATTGTAGAAAACTTGAACAAAATTATTGACATTATGTGTTTGTAATAACGACATGTAATGTTGAAATTCGCGCATAATAAGGTTAGAAAATGAAGGATGGTTCTTAATCATTTAGTCGACTTTTTTTATTGGTTGCAGGTTTGCAAAGAAGCTTTATGATATAAAGCATGGTAATTAAACTCAGTTTTCGAAATGACTCGGCAAGGTCTGCTGTTTGTCAAGTTCATATCTTTATGTGGTTCACTTCTATTCAACGCCGTTGGTTTGTTTTAGTTGTTTCTCATTTCCAGTCATTTTATATAATAAGCAAAAGTTGCATCGTTGTTTTTCTTGTTTGTTTGTAAGGCTTAGAGCCAAAGCTTGTCATTTGATTGTAACACCCTTAAGTCGAACTATCTGTTCTAGGGTAGCTCCTCGGGTTGTGCTAATTAGCTGAATCTTTTAGTGCTAATTAGCTTGGACTGTTAGGTGAATAAAACAGGGTTTAGACCTCACTTTTCTCTAATTTCTTCTCTGCGTTTTCTCTTGGTTTTGACCTTGTTTCTAACCAAAATTCTCCTCAGATTTCTTAATCTGGGTTTGTTTAGAGCCTTCTACACCACACAATGTGTCCCAGTGTTGGGTGCGTTTGGTTAGATAGTGTGTGTGGTTTGAACCAAAATTTCACTTGAATTAGTGTGTAGTAACAAACATTGAGTGAGTTTGAAATAAACTCAAAACTTTTCCAAATATATTCTGGAGAATGACCGTTAGATTTATATGTGGACACCTGAAATTAGCTTGTCAAGGTTTACATATTTGGATGCGTACCTGTAGATTAATTTGTCAATTCCATTAGCTTGTAACATTTTTTATGCGAGAATGTAATTTTATTCATGCATTCATGTAACTTTTAAGTTGTTTACATGTAACATATGTAGCATCTTAACTTATGTTTCAACAAATTCAATGTTAAGACCCTATGAACTGACTTATATTCTCGAATTAAAAAAAATATTGTCATTGAAATGGTCAAATGCTGGATTTAATCATCTAATTGCTAACTTGTCAATACATATGCAATTTTTCTTTAGTTGAACTTTAAAATGTCCTTATGTGGGCTCATTTATTTAAGAAACTTTCACAAATAAACTTGCTTGTCAGTAATTTCTTATCTTGATACAAAATGACTTTAGCCTCTATTTAGAAGAACGGTTAGAACTATTAGTTGAACTAATATTGATTAGAATCAAAAATATGAGTTGGAATAGTAGTTTTTAGTTGTAACCATCATTTGGGAAGTATGTAAAATTGTTGGTTGGAATTAAAATTAGTTGAAACCATTGTTTGAAATTTGAACTAAAAATATGAGTTTGAATTATTGTTTGGTGTGTTTGAAAAAAAAATATTGGTTTAAACCATAAAGGATATGTTAGTTTCGACCATTGTTTGGTACATTTGAATTAAAAATGTTAGTTCAAACTGGAATCCTTAATTGAAACTGATGGACTTAACATACGTTGGAGTTGATAAGAATTTTAACGTACCTTTCACAACATTTTTTTTTTATGAAAAACCATTGTAGAAAGTGCAATCTTCCACAACGGTTTTAACAAAAAACCATCATAGAAAGTATAATCTACCATGACCATTTTTCCTAAAAACCATTGTAAAAGACCTCTACTCCTATCGCGAAGGTTTTAGTCTTCTTGGGCAAACTCCGCGCTTCTTCCTCTCTTACAACAATGGTTTTTAAAAAAAAATCGTTAAATGAGGGTAGTATAATCTCAAATATTTAGTAGTGCTAGCTCGATAAAGTCTACTATTTGTTGAGTTCATATATATACACACACGTATGTATGCTCTTACAATTTATATATATCTTTTCGATACAAATCTATATAATGAATTTTTCTAAGATTTAACAACTAAAAGATAGATATTCACTTATTGTTATTTTTTTTAATTCCCACCATAGAAATTGTCTTTAAAATAACTATTCACAATCCGATTCATAATTTAAAACTTTGCTTATGACCCACATGTTGTGTTGTTAACCAATCTTCTTTTACTAGAATTATGCGGAGGTCAGGCAAACAATCCTATAGAAATCAAAGAGACTACTCATGTCACAACCCAAGCTTGGGGCAGTGGCAGAATCTTAATATCAACCATGTTAGAATATTACCATTTTTACACAAAAATGGCAAGGTTATTAATTATTATGTCCAACCATTGCCAATGTGAGAGTTATTTTCCCTGAGTTTTCTATCTTTTTCAATATGTATTAATTTTTGCCAAGTATATATACATGAAGATTTAAATTTGGATAAATTTTGCCCTGAGAGATTACTTGTCAATATACGATCAATTCTTCTAAAATATCCATTTCTTATATCAAAAATGAAAGACTTAGAAATGCTGTAAAAATAAAGTGTCGTCGCAATATGTTTTTCATGCATGTGAAAGAGATTGAAAATATATATCACTTACATATCCATCCACTTTGTCAACGTTTCTCGTAATAACACAATGAAAAATGTCTCAATAAAAAAAATGCCAGTTGAGGCAGTTTGTCAACTTGTCTCAAAATAATACCAGGAAAAATGCCACTTGACTCTTGGGACTAGATTGGGTGTCTGTGGGAAGATGTGATATTAAAATATTTAGCGTGAACTTGTCTAAAAAAACAAATAAACTTTCCTCTCATTAATTTGGACATTTTCTATGTTCCTGAGCAACGTGACGCGTATTTGTATCTTTAAAACAACACATTGGCCTTTTTTTTTTTTTTTGGTGTTATTTGCCTTTTTATATCCTATAGTTTAAGTTTATTCAAATAATATATCTTCAATTTTTTATCTCATTGAATTTGACGTGTTATTTTATTTTATACTCTAATATATAATGCCATCTTAAATGTCATATTTCTCTTTTATTATAATTATTGAATCTTAATATTTGTAAAAGTAAACTTTTAATATTAAAAATAATTAAAAATTAAAAATGCTACAATTATTAAAGTAAAAAAGTCAACCTATCAACAAAAAAATTAAATTTCAAATTTAGTATATGCTAAATTTGACGGTAAATTTGCCACCTTTAGCACATAACAAGTCATTAAAAATAGTATGCATTGGATAGTAATTTTTACACAAATATTAAATTTTTTATTAGATTTAGCACATCAATTTAAATTGCATTAGGGGTTCTCTATCCCTACCACTTTCACACCGTAAGAAGCAGTTTCCAGGTTGCCAAATCATTTTGCATAGTTTGAAGATCACACGAAAACAACATCATTCGTTTAATTTTGGAAAGATATCAAATTAAATGTTATTTAAGCATTAATATTGTCACTAATTTCCAAAAATAATCTTTTCTTTCAATTCTTATACGAAATAAATTTTCCCTTGTCTAGTCTTCTTTAAAGAGTCCACCAATATATCGCCTCATACAACAAAATTCAGGATGCCTAAATTACGATTAAAAATAGATTTTAACATTTTTCTTTTGAGGAATAATTCTGTAGACGAGTAACGTCATGTAATAAATACTTCCTGATATTTAGATCATTTTTTATGTTAACTTTGTCTAACCAATTTTCTCTCTTTTTTTTTTTTTTTTTTTTGAGGGCACCACATCATCAAATATCAACAAGCTTAATTATGTGCTGCACCTATTTCATAAATACTTGATGTTTGGATTATTTTCTAATATATACTTTCTAATGTATACTTTATCTTAATTGCTCAATCATATTGGGAACATAATTGGAACTAATAAGTTAGAATGAAAATACTATAGCATATATGAAAGCTTTATATTATAGCATATTTTTGCTTACACTGTAACCTAAAAAAGCTTTACATTATAATAGTTAGAACTAATAAGTTGGAACTTAGTTGCCAAATACACTCTCATGATTTTTTTTTTTAAATATCGCAAGGAAAAAATATTCTTATAAAACCTAAACATGTAAAGGCAAAAATAATCTATTATCATATTCTTCTTCATTTAAATATAACATATACATGTATATATAGAACTCAAAAACTTTTAAAAAAAGCATATATTATAACAAAAGAATACAGAATTTTATTTCTAAATATCCATAATATATAAAAAAACATAATTAGAGGAAGCTTTAAATAATATTATTTTAATATTTGACAATATTATTTTCTATAATCAAACCATTTGCAAAACTTGGACTAAAAAGACAACAATCAACATTAACAACTTATACTATTCTATTTTAAAATTGTTAAGAAGGAAAAAAAAATAGCAGACATCAAGATGCAGCAAAAAAAAAAAATGAAAGCTACGCCCGTAGACTTTGATACTATTCCAACAAACATTTTAAATATAATGGATATATGTTATAAATAAAATTCTGTGTTCTAAGTTTACAACTCTTTTTAAAGGGTTTGAGTTTTTCCAGAACATCTTAAAAGAATGACTATAGAATACGTATGTGTTTAAATTAATTTATAAATGCAATACCATGTTATAAGGTTACAACTCTTTTAGGTTTCCCATGATATCTTACAAAAATGAAGATTATAGAATACGCATTGTTAATTTATTATGTATAGTATACACAATTAGCATCTATAAATAGAACTGCTTCCTCAATTGTTTTCCCACAACAAGCTTTAAAACGATTAAGCAACTTGCATTTGCTATTTCACGCTACATTCCCATTTTAACAACTAGGGCAATGGCCCAAAAACCTATTACTGTTCTTAGTATTGATGGGGGAGGAGTTAGAGGAATCATCCTTGGGGTTTTACTTGATTTTCTTGAATCCACGCTTCAGGCAAATATATTGCATGCCGCGAAATTTACTATGTTTATAATCACACATCATATATATGTATGATATGATTCGTTGAAGGATTAATGAAACGATGTGGTGATCGTATATATGTGCAGACACTCGAAAAAGACCCTAATGTAAGGGTTGCAGACTACTTTGATGTTATTTCCGGGACTAGCACTGGTGGTCTTATTTTCAACAATGATATCAGCACCTAATAATCAGGGGCGTCCTTTATATGCAGCCCACGACCTTATGCCTTTCTACAAAGAGAACTGCCCAAAGATTTTCCCAAGATCAAGCGAGTGAGTAATCTTACTGAAATATTGTTTCTTCCTCAAAATGCCCATACTCAAAATTTATTATCATTTTGTGCAATGCATTAAAAAAAGGAAAAACATTCAACACCGCCCCACCATCTTTTTTTTTTTTGACATCCCACTTATGTTTTGGAAAAGTTTCAAGACACTTGATCAGTTTATATTATTTTCGATTTCACTCACTAGTATTTATATTCTGTGCTCCTCTATCTTATCTCATTTGAAAATTTTCAAAAACTTCATTTAAAAAATTTCCTAGCTACCTCACTGCTGCTGGTGATATATATATGTGTGTGTGTGTGTGTGTGTGTGTGTGTGTGTGTGAAGACCTACTGGTGATTGTATTTACAAACTTTGTCTAGAATATTTTGATGTATATATGCAATGAATTTTAGATGCTAGTGTAAGTATTTCACTTACACTAAGATTGCTTGGAGACCACAAAGTTGGCTTGTGGCTGTCCCCTCTTCAACATTTCTTTCGTGGAACACTAAATTGGTGGATCATAGGTCATCTGAAATAAAAGAAGAAAAGCCTTTCACAGGGAAAACAACGATAAGGTGTCAGTCAAAGAGGCTGGGGGCTTAAAATCACCAATCTATGATGGAAAATACCTTCATAATTTGGCAAGAAACATTCTTGGGGAGAAAGGGCTGCACGATATTACTCTGACAAAACTCGTCGTTCCTGCATATGATGTTTAAAAACTCTCGCCTGTTATCTTTTCCTCTTATGGCGTGATTCTTTATCGAAGTTAATTTAGATTTTATTATATATACATATATATATATGTATATGTATTCTTAAATTAACTCGCACTGTAAATGTTTGGATCTTGCAGGTGGATAACGGGAAAAAAGTATTGGATGCTCTTTTTTCAGACATTTTTATTAGCGCCTCGGCTCATTGGTTCCAAAAAAAAAACTTAAATAGTATTTTAAATATTTATGAGAAAAATATTATAACGAAAAGATTTAAATTGTGGTTGAGCTTATAAAACAAAGGTTTTGATTTACCTATTCAATGTATGATATGAATATAACATAATGTATTAGAATAATATGATATATATATATATGTATATTCACATTACCTCAAGATTTTAGAGTGATTTAAATAGCATGAGATTGAGTTTTTTGAAAATTCAAAAATAATAATTTGTGTACCAAATGTAAGAATTTTGCATATTCTTATTCTCACCCTCAAGATTACTGCATACCAAACACCTCCTTAAAATTAAAGATGCTAGAGGTAATTACAGGCATAACCTAATGATAAAACAACACCCAACTACACGTGTAAATTTGAATCCAGCCCAAGTTCAAAAAAAAAAAGATATTGAAGATGCTACAACAAAGGACAAAGCTCAAACGTCTAACTTTCTTTTGGGTAATTTCACTTTGGGATCTAACCCTTGGTTTTTTTCTCCTCTTTTTCAAAAGAATAATTTGTTAAAAATACACCCAAAAACTACTCTAAGTAATTTTTTTTTTCGAATGCTCTCTAATTGAAATTTTAATTACGTTAGTGTCTTCAATTTTTGCATCAGGATCTCTTTATTTATTTGAATAATTTTATATATAAAGTTCCATTAGCCCGCCGGCTAGGTGGCTGTAGTTTGCTGATAAGAATTACACGCTGTGACCGCACAGACAGGGGCTCGTTCCCAGCAGCTACAAAAGACTCTTTCTTTTGTCCTCCAAGAGAAAATTATATATATCTTGCTACATTTTTTAATCATCAATTACTTTATGCCGCAAATAAACAAACCTGCAATGTTTTTAGATTTGTCCAAACTAAGCAACCTGCTTAGCCAAAAATAGCAAAGCCAAAACAACTCAGCTTCATCAACATCGCATGAAACAGAGCATGCAGCCGAACACTTGCAAAAAACCATGGAAACAATTAAAATATCAAAACTTGAGTACATTAGAGTAACTTGTTAAGCCAAGTCGCAAGAATCATATCAACCCAAATAAGAGTAAAATACGTGTTCAGATAAAAATAAAATAAAGGTGAAAGGGATATAATCACTCTATGCGTAACGAGGCTGAGATTAGTTGGTTTTGACATGTCGAAGTGTCTTTACTATTTCGATCGTGTTGGGCCTCTCGTCGGGATTTTCTTTTACACAACTTTCTCCAAGCTTTACATATTCTATTACTTACGACGTGTCTCAAAATGACATTTAAAAATTTTCCGAACGAACATACGACATGTCCCAAAAAACGCTCACAAATGTTCTAGAGGGATATCCTGAGAGACTTGCTAAATGTTCTTAAAGGACATAAACATATCTTAGAGAGACATACGGACACATCCTAGAGGGACGTGGTACAAGTTTATAGCATAAGAGCCTTCAATATCTTGTGATGTAAATAAAATTTGAGATTAATGTGAAAACCCCTCCAATTCATATAAAACCAGATCATAAAGCCCAAGGGACATGTCCCCTCAACTGGGGCCTAACTGCTATTACTAGTATGGGCTGAGATTCCTGGACTTAGTTGGGTTGTACACCATTTTATTAACGCTGGTATTTTATACTAGTAGTTTGATATGAAAATAAGACTAGTTTTTCAAAAAAAATGTTTCCATTGAACTTTCTGGAAGTTTACTCTTTTAACTCACCAGAATTTATTGTACTACATCCATGGGCTGAGATTCCTGGAATTAGTTGGGTTGTATACCATTTTCTAAACGCTGTTATTTTATACCACTATTTTGATGTGAAAATAAGACTAATTTTTCAAAAACAAAATGTTTCCATTGAACTTTCTTGAAGTTTACCCTTTTAATTCACCCGAATTTATTGTACTGCTTCCAACAAAAATGTAACGCCACAACCTCATAAGGCCTACCTTACAAGACCTCCGACTTAAGCGGGTCTTATACTCGTTACTTATCCATACTGGAGTAAAGTAGGCGGTATGTCACTTCTTTACTATTACTATTGTGTTCTACCACTTATATTTTTCTTCCATTGATTCATCCCACTTTTTATAGCTAAAAAGGTTAAATACCCTCAAATAATACTTGTTTGCTTAACTCTAACCCAAAATAATTGTGATTAATTATATCTTTATAATATTTTGCGAGTAAAATGTTTCAAACTTTATTCTAGAAGTGAAAAACTTGAAAGCAATATCATAGAAGTGATATTTTTCAAATTGACCCTCCGTATTGTCCCGTGGGCCATTGTAACCCTTAGGGTCTTCTTTCGCTTCCCCTACACTCGAACCTAAGACATCATGCTTATAAGTACCAACATTTGTCTTAAGAACCTCATAGGCAGGAGATTTTAGGTTCGAACAAAGGCGTACACGATAGAAAATCCTAAGGGCTACAGTGGCCAGAGTATTCACGTAGATTCAAGCTTAGGAGAATTAGAAGAATGAACCTATTGGGAGAGGCATTAAATATTTACTGCTTTTGTATAAATGGTTATAGAATTTTCATAATACGTGACAACCTAGGTCCTTTTCTAACCAAAATTTTATTAACTATTAAAATAGTTGTACAAAGACCAGCATTAATAATGAACATTTGGGTTTGGACAAAATAAGGCATTGAACATCATTCTTTACTGAATTCACTAAAATAAACCTCAAAATAATTTAAAAAAAAAAAAACAAGAGAGATACTCACTTAAAAAAAGAAAAAAAAAAAAAAAGAAAAGAAAATCTCAACCTAACCCAGCCTGACCCTTTTTCTAGCCCATCATCAGACCATCGCCAGCCCACCGCTTTGCAAGCATGATACTTGCAAAAGGTTGGTTTTTTATTTGCTATTTAATTATTATTTTAGGAGGTACCTTGTTAAAACTAAAATAACCTCGAATGTTAGATCATATACAATATTAGCTAGTTTCTTTTTCCTTAAATTATGTATTTATTTATTTTATCTAATCAATAGACACTAGTATACATTTTATATAAATCTCTTTAAGCCATCCCACAAATTGCCTCTCTTTATGATATCCTACCTAAAAGGACCACATACAAAACTTGAAACAAAAAATAAATAAATATACAAATAAAATTAGAATGACAACAAGAATCATTGACAAAAACTGGAACCTATACGGCGGCTAAGATAGGGCTCATTACAATGACCATTACTAGAAGTTGGACAACAAGATGCAATATGGAAAAAGAAAAGCATCATCAAACACGCGAAAATTGAGCAAGTTAACCAAGCAAAAGCCGCCCTCATCAACCACTTTCCACGTGGTAGCGCCGCTTGCTTGAGGCGGAGAAAAAAAAAAAAGTGGCATTTTTTAGGAATGTTTATTTGGAAGATCCACAAGACTTTGATTGAGAGGTTAGAAATTAGAAGGGAGAAAAAAGGGCATTGTTTGTGGGTAAAGCAAAGTCTGTTTAGTTGTTCCTC